>JAQGBX010005179.1:0-14094 GCA_034698745.1 Megaphyllum sjaelandicum | reverse complement strand
GAATAAGGTAAAAATCCCGTACTCGGTCAAAATAGAAAGTTGAAAAAAGGCGGAAGGAGGGGTAAAAAGACGAGGGCAGAAAAAAAGTACGAACCCGCTTCAACTGCACGTTCATAATGTTATGAAGTTCATTGGCTATGACGTTAAATTTCATCAAGGTGTTGGAACTGAATATGGATGAACCGAACGCGAGTCCGGGGTAATTCGCATTTCGATTTCGACGTCGGTGTCGATCAGCCAAAACTTCAGTTTGAATGCTAGCGCAGCGAAGTCGGGCGAGTTCTTCGTGTTCTGGGTCGCTGGTGCTGATGTCCTCCGAACTGGACGCGTTGCCATTCACGAAATTGCCGTTTAACACCACTCCAGAATCGTACGAACAGTTCGTTTCCGTATCAGAGTCACTTCGCGATTCCATTTCGAAAAAAAAAAAGTTCGTAGAATCCCTCGTTGCTGCCACTGGAAAAAGCTGCGAGACGCTTCACTATGCTGCTGCAAACTAAAACCAGACACGCCACCGTACCTTACCTCCCTCGAGTTTAAAACATGTTATCATTCGACACGAGTGAATACCCCGAGAAAATCAAAACAAATTTTGAACCCAATCGATAAATCTATAGCAGATTATCGTAATTACTTTCGGGAAATGAACTTTTTCAAACCTACGTCCACCAACCCACCAACCCATGACGGCTCGAAAAAGTTTTTCCGACAGGGGGTGACGCCATGTTAGGGAACAGCCGAGCGGAAGGGAGGGGAGTTTCTGGAAGAGCTCCAACCCGCGCATTCCACGGCTTGTTCGACCATTTATGGTGCGTGCTAGCCACGTGAGTGTGGCATATGGCGGCTTAAATTACACAGGGATTTTTTCAACGTGTAATTTAAGGCCGAATTGGAAAAGCCGTCTACTTTTAAAAGCGGGAGTTGAAAAAGGATAGCTCCTTTTAGTTTGTCGTAGATTGAAGTTTACAAAAAGAAGCACATAGCGATGACGTGGGACGTCACCGATTCAATGGCGGCATATTTGAGTTGACGTGATTCAAACGAGAATTTGTATTGTTCTAAAAGCAATCTGAAATTCTAATGTACATCGACCAATTTTACAATATTTTTTTCGTTGTTTCGCAGTTTTTCTCTAAAAAAATACTATTGTATGAACACTGTAAAATTATCTACTGCTTACCATCAATAAATAATTTGTTAGAAATGATACTGGATACCATATCTTGGAATTTTGCATTTTTACCTTTAAAATTTCTGCAATGCATGTTGGCTATTTAAACTTTTTTTTAAAAAAAGATATATAAGGTGCATTTGAATTTTTATACTGAATAAAGTCGATAAAACTTACACGATTTCGTGTTTTCGGGTAATTTGAGCATGTGGCCCATCCACTCAGCATACCACGAGTATCTACTTACGTTCTGTAGAGCCTTGTCCTTTTCCTCCAACTTACTGTTGGCTTGACCAAGTTGTTCCTGGAAGGTATCCAAGTCATTTTCAACCTGTTGGATTTTCTTTTGAAGGGCACGGACTTCTTCCTCGGCCTGAGCAAGAAAAACAAGAATAATTGTTAATTGCAGGGAAATTGTATTAAACATGTTACTTCAAGCGGTCGGAAATATAATAAAACTACACAAAACACATTGTCTATTGCAGAATTAAACTTGAAGAAAGGTACATAGGCACCGATACGTGGTTTGTCTTACCACTAACGTTTCTGGTCGTGTCCAGTTTTGTGTCGTTTTATCAGGGAAATTGTAATATTAATAAAATGCTGCGTGGAACTTTTATGGTATTCTATTTTGTAAATGTATGAAGCAAATGAACTTGCAGAAATTCAGTACTAACATACAATGTACGTGTTGCATTCGCGCTAATATATCTTTTAATTTTGAAAAACTTTCAATTTATGGGCAGTCTGTAATATATTCAATGTTTGTAATTAAAGTATAATTCGTTGCCGGTAAGGAAAGTTTTATTTGTGAAGGATGAGCTTCATGCACACGTCCATTGTCAATTGTGTAGTAAATTTTATGATCACAAACAATTATAATTGCAGTCTTTCACATCCGACTTTATATCGAGCTAGGAGATGCAGTGTTATTAAGTAGAAGGGTGAATATTAAGCTCAGGTTATTCGCACTTGGTGGATTACCTAAAGGATTTCATGCCACACATTTTTATTACGCATAGCGAATGCATTGGAATTTACCACCCACGCAGGGGATATTCGAAAGTGGGCCTAGACGAGGGAACAGACAAATGCAGGAGGTGAAAAGTTCAAGTCAAGAATGGGCGAAACAGGAATTTGAAAACATGATGGGCAAATAATAACACTGATGAAAACGCTAACATGACAATGACAAAAGTCAATTTATATTAGGCCTGTTATTAAAAGACTTAGTCTTTTAAAGCTGGTTAAATCAATATCACCTTGCATGCATGCACTGTATATGGCAGGGCGTTTATGCGAAACCATTTGTCAATTTTCAGTTGAAATAAACTGAAGACAACTACTGTAATACTATTCTACCGAGACGCCAGGAATTACAAATTCTGCATATCTATCATCCTAAAATTATGCCCTCTATCATTTACAAGGTTAAACAAGGAATTTATTCCTGGGAATGTACTGAATTAATTTGGAAGAAATTGGAAATGTTCCATAAATGTATTAAAAAAAACTACAGTATCTTCAGTACGTACAGTAACTTATAATTTAGTAGTAGCAACAAACAAACTGCGCCATCTAACGACAATGATATGCATCTCTAATTTGACAAGGAGCAGCAATTCAGTAAATAATATTATCTAACATCTTTTAAATGCCATTATATACAGTACATGCAAATTCAGAATTTTTGATTTTGCACCATTTACGTTTTCGCCTTTTAAACCTTTTAATATCTTTCCTGGCGTCATCTATAGTGGAGTTTTATCAAATGCTTTTTGTTAATCTTTAGCCATTTTAACAATGGGGATTCAACGATTCAATAATTTATATTAACCGATTCAGACTAAGATTCCCGTACATGGGTTTAAAATCTATCAGTGTATCTTCAAATCAAGTCATTTGGTACTGGTAAATGATATTGCTGTCTGCTAGCAAAACTTTTGAAAGTTTAAATTTAATATTTAAAGTTTTAAATATTATCTCAAACATTCATAATTTGCACAAAAAAGCTGAAATCACGGAAATGCTTCTCTGATATTCATTGTTATTACTATTGGGATCTATTCTTATTATCAGTCTGCTGGACCTTGTTTTTGAGGGGCTTATGATTAGGGAAACGTTAAAAGGTTTTTTTTCTTGTCGAAGGGGTGCAGTAACAAACTCGGAACAAGGATGCAAACCTGACGTCTGTATCACAGCCCTGTTTGCGCTCCTTTCCATGACACACTGCTATATTTGGGAAGTAGTATTTAGACAGCTTTTTTCCAGAAATAAACATAGATCTCGTTCCAAGAAGTTGCCCTGATTTGCTGCATGAAATGCTCCAAAAAGGAGAGGCGATATGCCAGCCCGAGTTCGACACGTTTTCCTGGCTCTTTGCTCCCTATTGGGACTCGTTTACATTCCGGAAATGGCCGGCACCATCTTTAAAAGTGTGGGGAGATAATTTTTGAGAGGTTATTTTATAGTGCAGAGACGTGTTTTTTCTCTCTACGAATTTCCTTAGTAAAAAAAGCCTAGGTTTAAAGGATTAGAAAATGCAGACGGCCAGAATTGGTCTTATCAGTTTATTAAATTAAAACAATTATAGAATAACTTGTTTCAAAAAGTCGGAATGTTTGGGGGAGATGAGTGAAGCAGATGTGACATTTTGCATGGGTAATATCAACCACAAACTAATGAAGAAAGCAAGCAGGGTGTCAATAAATTGCTATTAGACGCAGTGATGCATTTAATTTAGGGTTTATTTAATAGGGAGCATTTCGTTTCAGTTTTATATTGCATTAAACATAAAGTGGGCTGGTATTAATCCATCATAATTTCTCTCCGAAATATATTTTTAAATATATGTAGCAAAGATATACATATATCGCGAAACTTTACAGCATTCTACAGAAATTCGTGGAGAAGTTCAAGAAAGTTTACTTTTACTTGTAGAGAGTCGTGGTAGTCAATACTTCGACCGTAAGTGTATTAATTGATTTGGTGTATGTAAAATACATTACACAAGAATTTTGATTAATAATCCCTCCTGCATTCGGCAGACGGTATTTTAATTAATAACACTGACAAGAGTTCGATGCAATCCTCCGGAGTGTGATGTTAACCATGTATTGTTCCATTTCCAAAGGTTAGTTTTCCGCGTATTACATCGCTAGACAAAATATGTTAGTTTGGCAAACAACTCAGTGACGTGAATTGGGCGCTTAATCAACCGGCTACTTACACAGGGTTCAAATTCACGAATGAAGTTTTTTTTTGGTTGGCAAAGGAGGTCGATGAAAGTTAGTTAAGTAAGTTGGTTAGGCATGCAGAATTGGCCAGAAAGCATTTCGAGTGTGCCATGCTCTCCCTGTCCTTGCCTGGGGGTGAGACAAGTGCGAAGCAGAGGAACAATCTTTCGTCCCACGAAAACAGGGGTGAATGGAATCTCGGGTTGCATTTTTTGGGGAAAAAAAGTCAGAATGGGGTGGTTGCGTTGTATTTTTTTACCTTTTCGGCTCTGGTGTTGGCATCCCTGGCCTGCTGTTCGGCCAGGTCAGCCCTGTCCATCGCATTATCCTTCTCCAACTTCATCGCCTGCATCTTCTTCTTGATGGCATCCATGGTGGCTAATTAGTTTGTAGCGAAACAAACGAACTGCACTGAGGTAATCGAGCGAAGTCGGAGGTGTTTTCGAAGTCAGATGGTGAAAATTGGGGGAAACGGTGGCCTACAGGTACACACGTGGGAGCTCGACTGCACCAACGTACGCTTCGTAATCCTGGCACCGAATGGACCTCGATTCAGTTGGCGAACAACCTAACTCGAGTGCTGATTATGGCATCCCCCTTGAAAATCCTATTGGACGTTAAACATATACGATGACGTCACTTCAGCAGTTCAAATTTCACAGGGAGCACGCGTGTAGGTTAACGGCTACCAGTGAGCAGCAGCCTATGGAAGTAGTACAGAAAAAGCCAAGGTATTCCACTACCGAGACACGTCCTCCTTATAACATCTACCAAAAGGGATTGCAAATCTCATTACCTCTTTCGCCCCCCCTCAAATACGCCGATCAACCGAACGATCAACCTGAAACATTCGTACAAAAGCCAGTTTCACTAAGTACGTAACTTACCTATGCATTTGATTTAGGCCATGAAAATAGTTCACTAGATCAATGCCGTTATTAAATCTGATGGTGGACACGGGCCTAGCTAGCCACGATCGAAAGTTAATTAACTGTTATCGCATCGTTTTAGGGAAAATGCATGTAGCCGAGCCACTTTAGAAATACGGATCGATTACGTTTGTTAAAGATTAGTATTTTATAAAATACTCGATCATGCAGAGGGAATGCAAATATCAAGTGAGATATTTTGCAACTGATTAGCACTTTCAAGAAAAATGTGGGCGAAATTCCCCCCTGAGATAATACATTTTAAAACATTTTGAATACGTTTAAATAAGGTAAATTTAAAAATAAGACTATCTTTGTTATTTTCTAAATTCATGCTTTCATCTCCAGAAAGTAAGATTCCGAGCGTGTATCGATGGTCATTCTTGTTGCCAAGTTTTTCCTCAATCGATTATGTACGGGCAATAATGCAGCGATCATCAGACATCACATTACTTGATTTAGGTAGTTTTTTGGCACCCCTTTGACTTCAATTCGTCCAACTTTGACGCAATCTTTCAACGCATTTACTGGACGTAATTCTAGTTCGAAATTGTCTGAAGTACTTTTTTTTTGGTTTGAAATTTCCTTTTTAACATAAAAATTTAAAAACAAATCATCGTGTTTACTAACTATAATTGAGTGATTGTCTGAAATATATGATGAATTTTAATTTCTGAAAATTCTAATCCCAAAACAAAATTAAACATGTATCCCATTGAGCTCTTATATGAAAATACATTTTGTACTTTCGGCAACTCACTAAAGATGAGGTCGCGAGACAACGCATAATTTATCGCAGATTCTGAGCTCCGTGTCGACTATGATGGCCTGGTTTTTCTAAAACACTCGGACGATTTGATTAGGTGATGTGACTAGAAGAAATAGAGACCGCTTTCACTACCACTCGCAAAAAATGAACAGCCATTAAAACTGTATAAACAAATGGTCAAAAGCCTGTCAAAATCAACAAAGACCAATTGTGATAAGCTGTTACTTTATGTAATACGATATGAGGAACTCTAAAGCATGCAGTATGTTTAAATACCACCCTAAATTCCTAACAATAAACCATCAAGGTTACAGGCCTGCCTCGTGGCAGCTAATATGCCCGGGATTTAATATTCTCTGATATTTTGTAAATATCGTCCGTTTCGATTCTTTCGTGATGTAATGAGAACATGTTTTATCGAATAATGCAAATTTTGCGCTAATAAAATATTTGGGGCGAATAGTTAGAGCAACCTGACATCCACGCATCGGTCATTATGAATAATCAATTTATGAATCACGAAATGATGAAAATCCTCCAAAACAAACAATGCCTATACACAGTATATTACGAAATGCATTACATGCTGGCTCAACTGTTAGTGACACGATTCTTTTATTTAAAAAAAAAAAAAATTCGATTTATGTCTATCCTTATTGGGTGCCATTCAAAAAAGGACGTCCTCATGTAGGGGTGGAAGGGGGTGAGGGGAAAGGTTGAGTCACGGACACAATATGGACAGGGGGAGGGGAGGGGGTATGACCAACTCGGATGTCCACTTTGGACCACTTGATAAAAAAATGCCAAATCAAATCAATTCCCAAAGTAAAAGGGGAAGTTGAGCGCAATATCGCATATGTGATTGGTTATAAATTGCAAAAGTCAGTAAACAGGGTACCTCTAGTCCTGCAAGTCCATTTGCAAACTTTCAAATTTTCCCAGTAAAAATTTGCAAAATTTTCATTTTTCTCGAGCACAAACTAGCCACATTTTCCGCCTTTTCCGAGGTCATCTTTACAAAGTTTTCCATTTTTCCCGAAGACAAATTTGCAACATTTTCCCAAGTACAAATCTTCAACATTTTCAACTGTTTTCGAGTACAGGTTTGTAAAATTTTCAACAGTTACTGAGGAGAAATTTGCGAAATTTCCAAAAGATTATAAGGACAAATTGACAAAATTCTCAACCTTTTCAGAGTACAAAATTTACGTTTTCCGAGTTCAAATTTGAAATTGGTTTTTCTAAGGATTCATGCCGATGTTAAGTTCCACCAGCAGGAAACCAACTCTACAGGCTTTGATTGAATGCAAAGGACATCGTCGTACATTCGTACACTGAATATAGAGTTGTCCTCAAAACTTTGGATTTGGTGTTTAACAATTGAAACTCCAATTACCACCACACCCTCATCCGGCCGATGGCCGTTAAGATGCTCCAACTATTAAGATACAAAAAAAATCCATGCAGTAATGGATAAAAGACATAAATCCAAGGCGCTTTTAAAGTGCTTTTAAATTTCTTAATGACCCGTTAAGGGAATTTAAAAGAAATTTAATTTAAACAACCGTTAATGTTCAACGGATAAAGACCACCCTATACACGAATGTGCCAAACTTGATGGAGATAAAAATATGCCAGACTTAGCATTGACGTCATACGTCCGTGACTCACCCACGGGAGCCTCGAGTGGGTGAACATACACTACAACGTGAATCTAAATATACAAAAAACGGGGAAAAAATTCCAGATACCCCGGAAATCTCAGCAGGTAGCCCGTGTTACCTGGTTACACTCGAGGAAACGGTATCAGGTATTCAAATCTGATATTCATAAAGCAACACCATGCCCCGAGATACGCTTCGATTCACACGTAGCACGTTTTATGTGATTGCCTTCGTACAGGGGTAGGTTCAAACTATAATACCTACATTTAGGCACAGATATAAAATGTACGGGATGACCTTGCGAGCCAACTGTAAAGTAAACAAGTGTTCGAAAGCAAATCCTGGAGCAAAAAATAATAAAATTTCCTCGATCGTATAAAAGTTTATTTTTGTTACAGAGGAGAGATGTTATCCTAATATTTTCCTTCATTCACTGTCAAGCTACATGTATTTTGCCATGTATTTTTGACACGAAAAGTTTCGTTTTGGTGTTCGAAATGTACAAACATGCAGAAAGAGCAAATAAAGAAAGCAATTTCACCGATTAAATTAAATTTAATTGGTGAAATTGAAGTAAACGATCGTGATAATAAGCAAATGCACTCCAACTTAAAATCGTATGCTAATGAGGTTTTGAAGTACATGTAATACATTAAGAATATTTTGTTTTACTAGCTCTAGTTATTTACTAAAATTTAACGCGTGGGTTAAAGACTGTTTAATGCTCCTATAAGCATCTAAGGAAACAAACCCAACTGTTGTACATTTATTTTAAACTCTACCTTTTTGAATGTATACTTATTGCCAAAAATGATAAAAGAACCCCACTGTCATGCCAAATTAAGCTCAACAAACATCCTCAAACAGGTCATATTTTTAATCCACTTGAGCTTGGAAGGAATCATCAGTTCGGAACAAGAAGCCAAACGGAGTTCAATAACCGACCTTTAACCTAGCTAAGAGTTACCTCGTGCAAACTGAGATGGATTTATACATGCATTTCTTATAGACCGGTTATTTCTGGATTTTAAACCCCTTTATCCTTCGCATTTATCAGGCTTGCTTTTCTGATTGAAAATAACCATATTGCATTTCCATTTTTTATGTTCGTAATGTCGCGCAATAGCTAGGGAACTTAAATCAAGTTTGGCTACTTTTGCATGAATTGAAAATCAAACGAAAAAGATCAAACATTCTCGGCTCGCAACTCTAACCCAAATCCGTATATACAGTGTACATTGTAAACAGTTTAACAATTGTAAAGTCCCAGATAGATTCATCTGGTACATTTCACACCTCGATTATGCGTATGAAATAACACGTTCTTCGCCATACCTGTTGAATTTACGAGCTTATAATTATTATTGTCACGAAGATCACGCTTCATTTCACAATTTCCACAACGCACCTAGCTACGTTTTATACGTTAATACTATAGTAGATACCGCAAATGCAGTAATGCACATGTATACTTCAGGAAAATTACCTATTCGAAATGGATTTTGCAGATGACGTTTGAGATAATGCAAGATAACAATGAATTTTGACGCTACAAACAAGCAGAATTAAACGTACGGTATTGATAACAAAATAAAAAGCGAAATAACGCATCTATTCACCATGATAAAAATGTCGTTCCGAAGTGATTACCAATTAAATCGCTAATTAAAACCTAAATTTCGTTTCAAAATACAATCTCTGTTCAATTTATAAATATACATTCTTATTTCTGGCAAAATAATTTCAAATTCGCTGTCATTATGGTTATGAATTCATATAATGTATCACTTTAATGGTGAATATGTAATTTTACAGGATTTGCATAAATGAATTCGAGTGTATAAAATAGTAGTTGATAAAATAGCTCTATACGTGATAAGACTCAAGGATGATACTTTATAAACGAAAAACGTAACTTGAATTGCGACAAATCATCAATAATTCGAAAATAATAACGGTTGGAAATCAACTCTTCTCCTCGCTTATTTTTCTAATAACCGTTAAATATTGTCAATATCGAACTTTTTCCCCAAACTGATTTGTAACTGATTTTTGGACACTCGACAGCAGAGTCCAGCGTTGATCTGGTTCTATTTATGGCTGGTTTTCCTGACTAACAATAACTTATGGACATTTCCTGACAATTTCAGGCCGCGATAACAATAGACAGCTATAAACGAAATAATCTCATCAAGATTGCGCATTGTTCAAAGCTAGATAATTCCGCCTAAAATCGATATAGAAATCTAGATAGCAGCAAGTTGCAATTTACGAGCAGTACATCGCGGACGACATTTTCACCTCAATGATACTACGAGGACAGGTCATGGAATAAATACAGCAGCAGCATACGTGCGTAGAAATATTTTTAAACAGGTTTCGTCAAGAAATCTCATTTCTTGCCGAAATCCGAAAGGCTCGATATTTCAGGCAATCGTTCATTTCTCAACGCAGAGGGAGCCCTTTAGTCACCGCAGCGAGACCTAGGCCTAGATGCAAACGTTTTTGCAGGCCATCTGAGTCAGCAGCTTCTTTCCAACGAATCTCATCAGATTGGGTTAGTAGGTCTTCGTGCAACTGGTAGGTTAGAGAGAATTGCAGGCCAGGGACATCGTTGATTTTCGGACTTTTTATGTTGATGTAATCACGCAGTCAGACAATCGACCACTCGCGCTCAATGCAGCTCTACCTCCGTTGACGTTTTCATTCTACAGAGCCACATACTGTAAACTATAAACAAGGGTAGGCCTAACAGATTGACAACCAGCAGGCGACAGCATTCCTAGGACAAATAATTGGTATGACGTGACCCTTAAACTTAAATACTTTAGAAAATGTTAGGTAACAATGACATATTAAAAATAAACTCGTTCCCTTTACAATGAGCGATCCAGTTAGCGTTACGGTAATACTGAACACTGAAAAGGAATAATGACTGCGTTTACAAAAAACAACTTGTTTGCAGGGTCGATGGATGTAAAGTGGTTTTTCCAAGTAAAGAATAACTAACGTGGTGGCTAAAGTCTTAATCGTCCAATACTATTATCGAGGGTTTGGTACAAGAGTTTTCCTATAATGAATTTCGGGCTTTTAATTTTAGTTGACAACACAGTTGCCATTTTCTTTTGCAAAATAAATGAAAACCCAAGTTACTCTATTTTTACATCTGATTGTTTATTCGAAGAAGGCAATAGAGAAAGAGAATAGAAATACCTCGCGACGTCATACACATGTATAGACCAGAATTAAGTGAATATAATGATGAGTATGGATTAATTTGATTGAAAGAGTAGGGGGTGGAGTTGTCAGGTCATTTATGAGCGGCCCCATAAATTTTATTTTTTTTTCAATAAAAAGTACGGGTAATTTGTTCGAACTGAGATTATGCTAATTATCATTTTACAAAATAACAAAATTCCACGTAAGAACTTTATTAGAGAGAAGTGAAGCGCTTGCGCTATATCTTAATTCCCGAGGTTATTCACATGTCCTCAGGATGAAAACACGCTGCAAGGGAAAAACGGATATGGTTTTATGTATGTTTTCCGCTCTACACTTGCAGTTTGCATACATATATGTTATATTTAGAATGTTAGGAGACCAGCGTAAAAAAAGTGAAAAACAAGGAGAAAAGAAAACAGGAAAATCAATTTAAAATTGAGATGTTTGCGTAACGGATCTTAAAATCGAAAATCACTTCCTAACTCTTTCTTATGAACGATTCTTACAACGTAAAATAACTTTCCTGGTTCAATAAGCATATTTTCAGTTAAACTCGTGAAATCAAATGGTCGCATATTCTTTCTTAGTGTCGATATTATCATATCCACATAATTTAAAAAAAAATGAAGCTTGCAAAATGAAATGCAGAAGAACATTTAAAGTTGGGGACATTTCCCTCCAAATACATGTTCTATATAGCACCCCCGTTTCAGAAGTGACAACTGAAAAACCTTCAATTTCAGGTCAAGCAAAATGAGTTCTAAATTCAGTAAAAACGCATAATTTGGAGTTTCTGTAAAGATCTCCAGTAAGAGATCATTCGACTTCTAAGTACTGCATATTAATATCCATTTATTAAGCATGACCCAAGAAAATACTGCAATTGCAATATTGTGGAAAGGTAGAAAAAAGTGTGAAGTTAATCTTGTGCGTGCAAACTTGATAGGAATAAAAACCTGCTGCCGATTCATGATATGAGACCAGGCTGCGTTCATAGCAAAACTTTTTCCAGTTGCAAGCGGCACTTTTTTGTGTTAAAACAAGTGTGGCTTAGTGGTATAGGCGTCTGAAACACCACTAAGCGACACCCGGTCGCTGGCGACTGGAAAAAGTTTTGTTATGAACGCAGCCATACAATTTAAAAAAAGACAGCTTTTTACCCTATTATAATTACTAAGTAAAAATAAGCTCGTGTTTTTAATTGTTGTTTTCCTTTACAGTAGTATACTATGAAATATACTGCATGATGCATCATTGTTTGCCAAGATAAGATAAGCCAAAAAGCCGCGTTTTTACTTTGCCGAATGCATAGCACCATCTACATCGCAATTCACGTAACTGTCTAATGTAATCTGCATGAATTTCACTTAAGAATTCTTACTTGCCAAAGAAGGATGGTAGCTAGACACTTTCCTTGGCCTACATTTTGACGTTTCAATAAAATATTGCAATCTGTCTCATATTTAAAATTAATGTAGGTCTGTTCATTAAGAAATGAAGCTAACATTTTACATATTATGTTATCGTACAGAATTTTCCTTTTTAACTCAGATTTAACTCAGATTTAGTTAGTCCTTCTCAACACTAGGGTAAACGGTTTTATTTGTCGATTTGAAACGGTTAATATAAGTTGAATGCTTAGAATTTCCAACCAGAAGCGGTACAACTTTCTATCGCGAAATTAATGTCGTCTAGATTACCAAAAACTGTAATGTTTGGGAGTGAATGGAAACGCTTGTTGTTCAGTGACGGCTGTAGCTGCAAATAAATGCTATGTCAGGCCAGAATTCAAGCTGAAACCGATACGGTGCCAAATAAGGCGAGCGCATGAGGGTGCGCCCAAATTCAACAGCGTCGACCGAGACCAGTCTATCTTGGCGCAGCAACACGAGCGCCGGATGCGGCACACGCTGCCTTCTGAAATTGAGAGAATGCAGTCTACGATAAAGACTGGGGAAGAGTGCATTCAGCGAAAGATTTTTTTTTTAAAACTACTATTTTTTTCCTTTGCTTTCGGATACATGGTTTCCGTTATTAGAACCATACATGGCGGGATACATGGGAAGAATGAAGGGGGAAATGTGCTCGATTCACTTATCAGGGGCAGGGCATTTATCATGCAAAATAAATTAATTGATACACATTTTCCTTAACCCTTTCTGTTTAAAATAAACATTAATACTGAAATCACCTTTTAATTGCAATTCCCTCTGGAAGCATCAGCGAGGATACCAAAATAATTTCCTCGTGTGAAGTTCAGTTTAAAAGCTCCGACAGGCGTACATGCAAATTAGTACATGTATATGTATACGTTTTATTTTAATGTCCAGAAAAAAATATTGAAAACTACTCGGCGTATAAAATTTCACTATCGTATCTGGGACAGTAGAACTGGACAGCTTTCTTTGCAAAAATGCCATGATGTCATACGATCGCATTAAAAACAAACTTAACAGCCCATTTTATTCTATTCTTTACCCTACGTTAGTGAATGGGAATCATTATGCAAATTAAGTCAGAATAAGCAGTCTGGTCATGATGGACCTCTATCGAATACACCTGTAGATGCTAAAACAAAACTTCACAGGGAATCATGGTTTGCGGCAAAACACATCTTTGAATAATCATTTCGCATACCTATTTTTAAACAGTCATATCTGAGAAGAAAATTCAGTAAATAATAAGCAAGCTTTTTTAGTCTAGTTCCCAAGTCAGCAAAATCATTTGCATGGAAAGTGAGTTAGAACACTATGTCCTGTTTCTGCACAAATCAATTTATATACCTCTCTGATGCCAAACTAAAAATGCCATCTGCTTGCTATCATTAATCTCCTGACAGCTAGATACTTGACTGTTAAGAAATTAATGATGCCAAACATTCAAAGTTTTGAGTAATTTCACAAGTCATTTGGTCGACATTAACTACTGCGTTTTTATTTAATTAACATGCCATTTTCCATATTGTGGTTTTCATGGTTTTCCACAATTTCTCCAGGCGAATGCTGAGATAGTTCCTATATTAAATAGTCCATGACCGTCTTCCTGTCCTAATCCCTTCCCACCCTCCTCATTAAAATCCCAAATACGGGAAAATTAATTAAAT
>JAQGBX010005178.1:0-14096 GCA_034698745.1 Megaphyllum sjaelandicum | reverse complement strand
CATGAACAAATGTGCTAAATGCATGTTTTGAAGACGCTTTTGGCACCTCGGAACGAATTATTTATGAATTTTGAAGTTCCTCACACACGATGCAATTTATTTCCCGAAACTTGTTCAACAGATCGTTGTTCGATATTTCCCTGTGTGTTGGGACATATTTCCGGACTAGAAAATAATACTATTCTGGACGACTTATTTCTGGAAAGAAACTGGCGTGTTTTTCTAAAGACCGTCACACACGAGGCAATTTATTTCTCGAAACTTGCTTTTATCGTTGCTCGATATTTCCCCATGTGTTTGGTCGAATTTCCATCGCGAATATATTTCCAGATTAGAATATCAACCCATTCGGAGAAACTTATTTCTGTATAGTTACTAACGTGTTCCTCTTCAAAAGGCCGTCCCACGCAAGGCAATTTATTTCCCGAAACTTGTTTCCAGAAATATCGTTGCTCGACATTTCCTTGTGTGTTGGGAAAAATTTCCTTCACGAATATATTTCCAGACTAGCAAATGAACCGATTCTGAAAAACATATTTCTGTACAGTTACTAACGTGTTTCTTCTCTAAAGGCCGTCACACGCAAGGCAATTTATTTCCCAAAACTTGTTTCCAGAGATATCATTGCTCAAAATTTCCTCTGTGCGTTGGGAATAATATCCTTCGCAAATATACCGCCAGTATAGAAAATCTTCCTATTCATGGCAACTTATTTCCGGAAAGACGTACGTCATATCATTCATACATGTATATAGGAAAAGGCAGCGCTGTCGAGTGACTAGTTTTACTCCACTTTCCCTTCGAAATAACGCTGTCTTATACTGTAGGGATATACATGTATTCTGAACATACTGCTCCGTGTGTGCAGCGACTGAAAATTGTTTCAGCGATGTCTTCCCCGCAAATTTTCGCAATTTATTTCCGGATATAATTTTCCTCGTGCGTGACGCATTTACAGATATAAAACTATTTCCCCGAAGGGTGTTACACAAGAGGCAATTTATATCCGGAAATTTGTTTCCAGAAATATTCGAACATGACTGGTATTCAATGCTCTGTCTCCGAAATAATTCCATGGACGCAGCGCCACCTGTCGACTGGCGGTAGATTTAAGAAATCCTTCGCTATAGCTGAACTTTCGTTCATAACTCGATTAGGGCAATTTTTTCCAACCCATGAGAAAATAAAAATGCTGGAATAAATAGTTAAAATCAAATTTTCCTTTTCTCGTATATATTTTTTTCGTGTTATTTTAAATTATTTATCGGAAATCCACGCAAGCAGCGAGGCCTAAATATCGATCCACGTTGATCGTTCGTGCATTATTTAATTTCGGAAAAACTGCTTTTATTAATATTACATTCGAGCCATTCAAGGGAAAAAAAGAAGAAAAAAAAAGATTAAATATTATTTCGTATCAATTATTGAGGCAAAACGAGAGACGAACGATCAATTTTACTAAGAAAATTGATATGTGTTTTCCCTCGACGATACGGCAGGCACGTATACTAAACACTCGATCGTTTCAACTTATAAACTTTTTTATTTTTTTCGTTATACAGTAAATGTCCCGGTGTCCGTAATTCGAATGTTTGTATCGTGAATGTTTTTTAACCCTTTTTTTTAAGTCCGTAACTCGAATGTTCGCATTTTGAATCTGTTTTGTTTCCTTTTCTCGGTTATTTCTGATTCGTGACGAAATTTGTGGAAATTTTCAGCAATTTTTTCGATGTTGTTCCTACCTCGAATGTTTGTATTTTTTTTTCGTTTTTTTTTGTTTTCTGAACCAAATGTGGAGAAGTTTTTAAAGTCCGTAATATCTTGAATATGTTTTGCTTTTTCCTTGTTTTTTTATAATGAAATTTGGAAAAATTATAATCAATGTTGTTGAAGCTGTCCTATTCTCGAATGTTTTGGCGTGTTTTTTTCCCTTATTTTTTGTGTCTTAAAGAAATTTGTAGAAATTTTAAGCAATTGCGTCAAAGCTGTCCGTAACTATAATGTTAGTATCATGAATCTGTATTTTGTTGTTTTTTTTAACGAAATTTGGATAAATTTTAAGCAATTTCGTTAAAGTAAGCTGTCCGTAACTCGAATGTAAGTATCTTGAATGTCTTTACCTTATTATTTTTTTTTTTTGTTTCTTAACGAAATTTGGAGAAATTTTATGTACTTTCGTCGAAGCTGTCCGTAACTCGGATGTTCGCAGCTTGAATGTTTTTTTTTCTTCTTTTTTTTTAATGGACGACCATTTCAAAGCTTTTCTTCGTTGATCTTTTAAGATTCCGTTCCAAAAAAACTAAATCAAGATGACGTGAATAATGGATGACCCTCGGATGCAAGGTAGAGAAGAAGTAGGTTTGTTTGTTTGTTTATTCATTTTATTTAATTCCAACTTATTAGCTCATTGAAAGCTTCCGCATAATTTATGGACGACCCCTAGAGCAATGAGCGTGACCTTAAGAATCGGGATATAAGCGATTCGTAATGATTCTGTCTGAGTACCTTTAATTCTAAAATCGTTGTACATTATATCGAATGTGGAGGCCGCACCCCTCACTCAAGGACAGCGTGACTAAGCGGGCAGTACCTATTTGGAAAAAAAGAGGGAGACTTTCTTAAATCCTAACCAGTATAAGGATGGAGGGGTGAAATGCGCCCGAGCGACGCCAGGTGCGCACCCGCTGGCACGTGCCGGAAACGTGTGCGCCCCCGTTGTTAAGAGGGGTGTGTGGGAGGCACTCCCCCCCCCACACACACACACACCTGAATGGTCATTACTCCCTATTGTGGACACGGGCCTGCTTTCGTGTCGTTATCACACAAAAAAGCCCACCTGGATCTCCGAAAAACACAAAAGAATGTAATAATTAGGGTCATAAAATTTTATTTGGAAATAAACACCCCGGGTTCAACTGTTCCTCAAATTCGGGTTTGGAAGGTGAATTTTTGCAGGATCGGTGTAGTTTTAGGCAGAAAATGGAATATTTTCGATTTCATGAAGTCGATTCACGTTTTTAAGAACCCCCTTAAATTAAAGTTCGTAAAATAGAGTTCGTAAATGAGAATGTCGTTGAGTTTTAGTCAGAAAATGAAATGTTTTCGATAAAATTAGTCATTTGCGGTCGACTCGCGTTTTTACGAACCACAAAAAGGTTGGTAAAACGGAGAGTTATTAAAGGATTTTTTGCAGAAAACGAATAATTAGTTTTTTTACAGAATTAAGATACCGGTACGAGTTTTTAGGAACCCGTATTCGAACCCCAAAAAGTTCCAAAATGGAGAATTCATAAATGGGAATGTCATTCAGTAGGTTCCATATAGGCAGAAAATCAAATATTTTCGGGGAAATTAAGTTTTTCACCATAGAAGTTGGTAAAATAGAAAGTTCTTCTAATGGCAATGTCATTGAGTTGTAGATAGAAAATGAAACATTTTCGATGAAATAAATTCTACGTGTATTTACAGTCGAATCACTTTTTTGCGAACCTATAATTCTTAAAATAGAATTGGGAATGCTATTAAAATTTACGCAGAAAAAAATCCCATCCACGAGGGATTCCACGAGCCAAGGGGAATCCCTTGTTACGCGCTTGCATTCAGCACCTTAATTGAATGCACATGAGCCAATAGGCGTAATGTGTCACTCTAGGGGAATCCGTCTCAGCACCTCCCTCGCTTCGGAAATAGGGAGATCTTGCTTGCTTACCGTGCTTATGCACGGAATGCATAAAATTCGATAGTGATCTGAGCATGCGCATAAGCGCGGTGACGTCATGATACGGTTACCGTATCTTTTACGGTACGCAAGCAAGATCTCCCTATTGAGTCGTCAGGTTGAGGGGCGATCGTTGACGGTTGCTCTATTAATACAGATGCACTGTACAGATGGCGCTCGTTCCGCACGTCATTTCCGGTGGTAGTGGTCGTGGCGTGACTTCCGTGAGGGGGCGCCACCGCCGGTATTGAATCATCCCCAAATTGCTTCCTGACTTTTGTTGTCCTCGCTTTTCGTTTTTTTGAAATTACTCTCCTAAGGACCAATTATATTTTCGGTCCTGAATTGGGGGTTGCGAGGGTGGCGGAACAATGGGGTTGAAGGTCACGCACGCTTTCGCTGCGCCTTCCGTGCGCCTATCCAATTAGGCGCCTTTTCCTCTAAGGGAGAATCCCTTGTAAGGGGAATTCAGGATGTTCGAAGTCGCTCGTGAGGGGGACCTCGAGCTTTTTAACAGTTTGAAAATTACTTTTGAACATTTTACATTTACTGAGAAAACATTACGCAGAGGCAATGTATATCCCGAAATTTGTTTTCAGATATAGTAATGCTCGATATTGTCTCCGTGTGTTGGGAAAAATTTCCTTCGCAAATATATTTCTAGAATAGAAAATGATCCTAGTCTGAGCGACTTATTCCTGGAAAGAAAATGACGTGTTTATTTAAAGACTGTCACACACGAGGAAATTTATATCCCGAAATTTGTTTCCAGAACTTCGTTTGATAGTTTTCCGTGTGTTGGGAAAAACTTCCTACGACAATATATTTCCTGAATAGAAAATTATCCTAGTCTTAGCAACTTATTCCTGGAAAGAAACTGACATGCTTTTTTCTAAACTTGAGCAACTTATTTCCAAAAATGTGGCCTTATTCACTTTCATTACATTACAACCTTAAACGATCATTTGAAATGTCTCTATTTTTGCCTAGAAACGCGTATCTGCGTACAGTAATGAAGACTTTTCGCGATCGTTCCGCGCATGCGCGTTCACGTCGTGACGCAAATTGGAAATACAAATCGCGAAATTTAAATAAGAATGTTGCTATATGGTGGAAACCTACATGGTCAATTACTGAAGACCGGATTAATCATTGAAGAAACATACTGTACGTGGTCAATACTATGAGCAGGGTTAATGATGCGCGCGCTATCGATATCACGCACACAATTATTCAAACCACGTCTCAGTAATGATACCAAAATTCGAATTTTTAGCATTACTGGCCATCATTCCACACAGGCTCACAATATACACGATCATTCTTACTGTCGATGTGAAATGCAACGTCGAAATGTGGAGAATTTCAGTAAATTTCCGAAAAATTATCAAAATTATCTTCCCAAATCCGTCCGTCTGAATGCTGTAGATTGTAGAGCTAAACGCTTCTGTGCACTATGTCCTCGTAAACAGCTATAGCCCTCAATTACTACGGTGACGTCATTCGAATAATGAAACTTTTGGGCGTTAACCCGCACTCGTGCGTTTCCTATTTACACTTTCTAGCAGGGGCACTCAGAGAGGAGTTTTACAAAAAGTTAGTTTTTTAATGTCGAATTCCTTAATTTTTTTAGGCCAATGAATATGCGTTACGTTTGCGAACGTTCCAAAAAAAAAAACGCGACTCGCAGGAACTTCTGTCTGAGTGCCCCTGTTAGAATTTTGGATTAGCCTACGCATCTGCATATCTGTCGTGAAGTCAAGTGCGCTAAAGGAATGTTAGTAAGTAGCGATTTTTTAAAAAAAATTCATCAGCTCGTCCTTTATAATGAGAGTTCTTAAAAGCTTTACGAATCGTACTCTAGAGCAGTCGTGAATGTCACGTGCGCAAAATGTCACGCCCGAATTGGTTTTAGAAATTCACTCGAACGATATCATTATCGCTGTATTTAAATCAATCAATCAATCAATGCATATCTTTTACGCACGTGACTTAAATCACTTAATTCATGGCGGCCAAAGTACGATTCGTAAAGCTTTTGTCTGAGCACCCCTGACATTTCTCGCGGTACGCATGATTTGGGCAACAAAAAATAATTAACGTTGCAAATACCGTATTGTACTTAGGGGAACCTAGAGAGATTTTTAAAAAAAATCAATGAACGCTTTGATGTAACTTCAAGATTTTTTAAAAGTACGATTCGTAAAGCTTCGATCTGTCTGAGAACCCCTAATATTTCTTGCGTTGCGCGTGATTTGGACCAAAAAAACATTAACTCGGGGATATTTAGAGCCACCTTGAGCCATTTTTAAACCAATATTAGCTCGTACATTTTTGCCCGCGTGACTTCACAAGGGCTAAAAGAGTTCTATCCGTAAAGCTTCTGCCTGAGTACCCGCGAGCGTTATACTTAAAGACACTTTAGGATACTTAGGAGCACGTACCTGGAACGATTGTTTTTCAAACTTATATCTGCGCGTGTTCTTTTAGAGCACGTGACTTTACGACTGTCAAAGTACGATTCGTACAACTTTTTTCCGAGTACCCTTAATACGATTAAACACAACTTCGGGCTATGTGTAAATGAAGCCGAAATTCGAGTCTCATCCCCGAAACATTAACGTACAGTATCTCATTATACTAATACGCAAATTATTCGAAACACTGCAAAACTGCGAAATAAATGAGCGTCGAATGCATTTGGACTCATCGCAGTCTTCGCAGTTTCTTCCATTTTTGGCAATTTTTACCTGGCGCGATATATCGATCCGCGCTCGCGACGTGACGACGCCCGATTGGCTGCAAATGACGTCACCCGGAAATTCCAGGGGCCTGGGCTCGGCACCGACGCCCCCTGGCGGAAGAAGGAGGCACGCGGCAATACTCGTATGCAGTAGAAAACACGATAAAATAGACCAAAAGTTAGTGTGCTTACTTAGTTTAGGGTGCACTAAGTGCGCACTTAGAATACACTTGAGTCAAAATATATATATACTCACATTTGAATATAACTATAGTTTAGCCTTAAGAAAAATAAGATCATTGTTTAGTCTTATAGGTATTTTCGTCGCTTACTTAGTGCGGATGCTCACTAAGAGTGCACTAAGTGAGAAACTGAGGACAGGCGCCACCTACATTACTGATGTATTATTGACGATAGTGCAATCAATATCGTCAGTTGTACTGACGTGACGGCACGCTTAACCACGCGTACAATTACCAAACCACGCCCCAGTACTGATTCTAAAATACGGATCCTTATCAATACTGACCATCATTCCACGTTTTTCCCCATACCCAATCATACTGTCAATCTAAAAACGTATTGACAGTATTATTTAACCTGTACAGTTTAATTTTTTCTTTTAAATTCGCGTTATGGATAAAATGTGTGGGCAAAATGGAAAGTGCCGATGAGGTCAAATGTTACTGATGGGGTTGGCGAGTTGAGGTCAACTCCAGCAAAAACCGGCTATTTGACCTTAAATTTCGGAAGTTTCTAGTTACCTCTTATGTTTTCCCGAATGTAAATTTAGCGAAAACTTAAAATAATTGGACAATGACCTTCACTGACCTCTACGTGCTTTATGACATTGTAATCGACTCGCTTTTTTCTTCTTCTTTTGCGTAAAATACAATTAAAAAAACTTCCACTTTTGCAGACTTAAAAAAACTTCAGTCTGTATTTTTTTTTAAGTTTCGAAAATTTCCTCGTCACGTTTTAAATCTTAAAGAGTCGTGAAAAGTACTTCGACGTTATCTCCTATTTTTTCAATTAATCAACTTAAAAGGTACGATATTTTTTGGGCATCAAATAGAATCGCGTCTGAGATCGCCCCAACTCGCAAAAGTTCCTGTCTGCGTACCCTTAAATTTATTATAATTTCAATTTATGGATGTCATTTTCCACAAAACACGACTCGCAAAAGCATCCATACGAGTACCCCTTAACGAAGTATAATTCCAAGTTTATGGATCTTTCATTTTCCAAAAAGTACGACTCGCAAAAGCTCTCGTCCGAGTACCCCTATTACATGTATGATTCCATATTTACGGACCGGCATATCCCAAAGACATCGTAACTGCCTCAAAGTACGACTCGCCAAAGCTCCCGTCTGAGTACCCGTAAATTTATTGTATTTCATATTATGGATCTGCCATTTTTCCAAAATGTGCGAATCGCAAAAGCTCTCGTCCGAGTACCCCTATTATGATTCCATATCCCAAAGACATCGCAACTTCCTCAAAGCACGACTCGCCAAAGCTCCCGTCTGAGTACCCGTAAATTTATCATATTTCATATTATGGATCTGCCATTTTCCCAAAAAGTGCGAATCGCAAAATCCTACCTGTCCGAGTATACCCCTAAAACGTATCATAATCTCCGGTAATTGATCTGCCATTTTCCAAAAAGTACGACTCGCAAAAGTATCTAAATGGGTACCCCTAAAGTTATTATAATTCGCAGATTTACGGATCCGCCATATTTTACTCTTAATTTCATTTCATGTACCGTATCTGCCATTTTCCAAAAAAGTGAGACTCTCAAAAGTACATATCTGAGTACCCCTGAAGTTATAATTTCCAGATTTTCGTATTCGTCGTATCCCAACGACTTCGCGACTTCTCCCAAGTACCAATCGCAAAAGCTCCAGCCCGAGTACCCCCTAAACCCTATCCCAATCCCAGCTTTATAGATCCGTCATTTCCCACCAGCTTTCCAAGTTGCAGGCACCGAGGCAAGCGTCCATAAATCCTAACCACGCACGCCAGCATTCGTCGCTCAGGTGCGTTTCGAAGGGATGTGCCCTTCCCCGACATGGAATGGCTTCGTCCGTTTTTGCTATCCGTTGATTGGTTGATTTTTCGTTGCTCCTTCGGTGGTTGCGAGCGCCGCCTGCTAGCTGTTCGGCAGATGGTCTTCGCAGGTCGGCGCCTTCGCACGTCATCCTTTTTCCATCCCTTTTTCTTCTTCTTCTATTTCTTGGGTTTTTTCGCACCACCACCACGCGCGTCGTAAGTCGAAGCGGAAGTGACACCGGGCGACGTTCGCCTTTTTTAAAAAAACAAAGAGCACCCCCGCAAAAATAAGTGAGTTATTTTTGTATTCTTTTTTTTTTACGAATTCCGGGAAGCCATGCCACGCTAGCCGGATTATTACGCAATTTTTCTTTCGTTTCCCCGACCGGAAGTGGCCCTGAAATCGAGCTTGACCGGAAGTGGGGCAATTTTTTCGGGAAGCGCGCATTGATGAGGAGACGATCGAAGGGGACGAGTGACCAGCGGTCAAGCGCTATGACACCTCCAGGGACGACGACGCTCCTGCTTCGACCGTCGTAAAAAAGTGCTCCAGGTAAAATTACCGACAAAAATCGAGTACAGTTTGGTCGTGGATCATCCATTGATCTTTCATCTTTGATCGTTTGATCGTAGAGTGTTTTATTCGGTTTCTTCGAGCAAAATTTTGGTGTTTTTTTACGAAAAATCAACCGGTTTTTGGTTATTGTTTTCGTGCTTCGCAACGATAACAACAACAACCACCAAAAGAGAATTGATCGTAGATCTTCAACCGGAAGCCACGTTAACAAAAAGTGAATACCTTTCGAGTTTCGCGTCTTTTTGAAACGTGCAAGTCGGACCGGAAGTCGAGTTTTCGTTGTCTCCGGTAGTCCTCGTACGCAACTCCGAAAAAGTGGATTGGTCTTTGGTCGGTAGTCGTCGATCGTCAACCGGTAGCCACGTTTTCCAGTTTCCAGCGTGAATCGAGCCGGAAGTCGGTGAGTTTTTGTCGTCTCCGCGAGTCTTCTCACACGCGACAACCCCAAAAAGTACACAACCCCATAAAAGTGGATTGCTCGACCACCGGAAGCCACGTTCGCGAGTAAATCCAGTCCCTAAAAGTGGATTGGTCGTTGGTCGTAAATCGTTAACCGGAAGCCACATCTAAAAGTGAATACGTTTCGCGTCGTTTTCAAAACGCCAGAAGTCGTCGCTGTCACCGGAAGTCCTCGCACGCAACCACCCCTAAAAGTGGATTGATCGTCGGTCGTTGTCGGTGGTTTTAGGGTTTTTGAAAAAAAAAAGCTCCGAAAAACCCGTTATTATTTTTTTCTTTCTACCATAACTCGGGTCACTTAGAGGCTAGGGATAATTCGTTGGGTCGTCGTTGACCTTTGACCCCGCCGTCGCACTGGCTCTTCACGTGACGACCCACCCGCGCACTTCCGTCGTCGCCTTTCACCCCTACATCAGCCCGGGCCGCTTGCCGTCGGCGCCCCCTTGCGGCGTCCTCAAGAAGATCCTGCCGTCGTTCGCCGTCGCCGCCGCCGCCGTTGTCCCGGCCGTCGTAGCCACGACGCCCGTCTCGAGCGTCGCAGCCGCCGCCGTCGCGGAAGGCGACGCCGACACGACACACGCCGCCATGTCGACCACCACCGAGACGTCCATGACGCTAAGTCAGAGCATGGACTCGGTCAACACTGTCACAGAAGAAGAGGTAAGAACCTACTTATTTGGCAATAAAAGGAATAACGTGAAAGCTCGTTAAGACGAATTCGATTTAGTCCAATTTGTAAGTGTGCCGAACGAGTTGGCACCCCCAGTCTTGGGGCATGGATCGGTGATGTCGGTTTCGAGGTTTAGGATGAGTTCCCGAAATCAGATATTACGAATTTTTGGCTATAACGAATATGTTCGTCTTAACGAGGTTGGATTGTATATAAAGTTTTCAAATAGCTGATGAAGACGTTGAGTTCGGTGTGGAGATGAGGGATGGGGAAGTAAGAAAGGGTAATTCTGAAGTTTTTCGACTATTTTGAATGTTTTCGTGATATTCTGGATACATTTTGGATATTTACGAAATATTGTGGATATGTTTTTTGATATTATTGAGATATGCTGGAGATATTTTGAATGTTTGCAAGATATTCTGGATATATTTTGAATGTTTGCGAGATATTCTGGATATATTTTGAATGTTTGCCAGATATTCTGGATATATTTTGAATGTTTGCCAGATATTCTGGATATATTTTGAATGTTTGCGAGATATTCTGGATATATTTTGAATGTTTGCGATATATTCTGGATATATTTTGAATGTTTGAGAGATATTCTGGATATATTTTGAATGTTTGCGAGATATTCTGGATATATTTTGAATGTTTGCGAGATATTATGGATATATTTTGAATGTTTGCGAGATATTCTGGATATATTTTGAATGTTTGCGAGATATTCTGGATATATTTTGAATGTTTGCGAGATATTCGGGACATATTTTGAGTGTTTGCGAGATATTCTGGATATATTTTAAAAGTTTGCGAGATATTCTGGATATATTTTGAATGTTTGCGAGATATTCTGGGTATATTTTGAATGTTTGCGAGATAGTCTGGATATATTTTAGACGTTTATAAGATAATCTGAGTGTATTTTTAAAACAGTCTGAGTACTGTATATTTTCAAGATATTGCGGATATCATTTGTAAATAGCCTGGATATCTTTTAAAAATATGCTGGATATATTTTGAAAAAATTTCACCTATATTGTGAAAATATTTCGCCTATATTTGGAAAATATTTCGCCTAAATTTGGAAAATATTTCGCCTATATTTGGAAAATATTTCGCCTATATTTGGAAAATATTTCGCCTATATTTCGAAAATAGTCCGCATATATTTTGAAAATATTCCGAGTATTTCCGATACATTTTTGTGTCATTAGACGAATGAGGCAATTAACTAGATATTGTAAATTTCATAATTGTAAAATTCCATATAATTTTCATTTTAAATGGTTTGGAATTCTGAAAAGCATGCACAGAGATCGATAAAAAGTTAAATGTTACGATTACATAACTATATAACTCGTTACTCCGCCTATGCATGCATGCATGTCCAGGATAAAAAAAAAACACTTAACGGCCGTTATACAGTAAGTTAAAAGAACACGAATCCATTGATCACTAACGGCTCGTTAAAAAGAGTAAATCGACGAATTGCATCATGCCGGCGTCGATCTAAGCGGCCTTTAACCGCAATTTAAAGCGGCGAACAAGGTGACTATCGCCTTACTAAATCCTTCCTTAATCTCCCATTAAATGAACCGGAAGCTGACGCAATCGAGCCCATGGAACTACAGTAATTTTTAACGGAAATTTATGAAACTAAACGCGAGTATCGATTTTTGTGTCGCCGTGTATATTACCTGCTCGGCACGTGCCTGGCCAATCGAGCGTTGCCGTGGCAACGAGTGAAAACATTGCGTCGAACTCCAGCGCGTGACTCATCAACCTTCGATTAAAGATTAAAGAATAAGCGTACTCAGATCGCGTATTTGCGAATCGCACTTTGGGTGGTCGTGAAATCACGTGCGCGTATCCAAAAGGAATGCATTCGTTGCTTTTTAAAAATAGCGAATTTCTTCAACCCGTACTTCACGACTGCTAAAGACATGTACGATACGAAGGGCTGCCGTCTGAGTACCCTTATTAATACCATATAAAATAATTTAGCACGCAGTTATTTGGTTATTTGAATTTGCTTTCGGATCTGCCATTTTTCAAGGACTTCGTGACTGCTTAAAAAAGTACGACTCGCAAAAGCATCCGTCTGAGTACCCTTATTACAATTTCTGTTCATGGATTTGCCAATGGCCAATGACTACCAAATAGTGCGATTGGCAATAACCTTCGTCTGAGTTACCCTTTTAAAATTTCAGTTACGTGTCTTTTTGCACACGAGTTCTTTTTTGGACAACGTGTCAAAAATGTTAGACTTCGATACATGACATCTTAATACGAGTTGAACCTCGATCTTAGGGGTACTCGGACAGATGCTTTGAGAAATTTACTTTTGGCAGTTGCGAAGTCATCACGCGTGCAAAATAGACACGCCTATTTTAATTATAATCGAAGTTTGTTTTTCTTTTCTTGTTTAAGACTAACGTATTCAAAAGGAAATATTTCACGACATGCACGTATACGAGCTACATTAAAAAACACTGGGATTTGGACCTGAAAAACCTGGAAAAGTCAGGGAACTTCAAAAAGTCTTCAACTGGTCAGGGACGAATGACTTATTTTGAAGTCGGGAGAATTTAACGTATAGTCATGTTATTGCGATCCAATATTAGTGCTTCTTCGTGGTTGGCTCAGAAACCATTTTACGAATAGAAATTTGCAATATTTCCCACGTTTTTCGCGGACAAATTTGCAAAATTTCCCACGTTGTCAGAGTACAAATTTGCAAAATTTCTCACGTTTTCCGAGGACAATTAAAATTGAAAAATTTCTCACACTTTCCGAGTACAAATTTGAAAAATGTCCCACATTTTCCGAAAGCATAATTGTCAATTTTTTCAAGCACATTTTTTAAATTTTTTAACAAATTTTCTACGACAATTTTCAAATTTGTCATTAGTAAATATTAAAAATATTTTCCTGGGTCGATTTTGCGAAATATGTCAGGTTTTAACACTGTATAATTGGTCGAGGAAATTTTTTAAAAGCGGGAAAAATCAGGAAAGTTCAAAATGAAATTTCTGAGGGAACCTTGTATGATCTAGAAAACATCCCTGGAACATGTCCATTTTGTAATATGTGAGAATGCGTCTAAAAAAAATGAAAGGTTTCTACCTGACGTTAACTGGATTCGGGTGTCGTTAAATTAGATATTTATAGCTTATCGGATGCAGCGTTTTCAAGTCGGAACATGTGTTTGCGTGCCATTAAAGATGGCAGATGGTCAATCCTCTCGTTCTCACCTGCCCACTGCTGGCACGTGGTTACCCAACGAAATTAGGCTTATCGACCCCGCGGATATCACGCACCCCTCAGTCCCTCACCCGCACCTTTCCTCCAAAAACCGAGCTGCTGTTCAGCCTCGGGGTCAAAGGTTTCTGCATAGTAGGTTTCTGGCTCGTGCCGCTAATAGCGAATGACGTATCGGACTAATTGAAAAACTATTACGCGCCGTTGGTCGAGGGGTCAGTTTTGACTATGCTTTTTTTGACTTACATGTACATGTACATGCTCGGAAATAAATGTAGCAATCCCATTAATTAGACGACTGATGTGTCGTCGGGTCTCCAATAAACCCCGGGGTCTCTCTGCTCGTTCAGTATTATAATTCTGATGACGCTATCAAGAAAACTTCAGATGACGTCATCCAGGGAAATTCTGATGACATTTCTTACTTTTTTAATGACGTCATTCATACTGCTTTTATGATAGCGTCTTTCATTCAAATTCGGCTGATGATGCCATTCGTTAAATCATAATAATAATAATGATGTTGTTGTTATTGCATAAATTCTGATGATGACGTCATCATTTAAAACGTAGTGCCACGTTCTAAAAATTACGGGATTGCACAG
>JAQGBX010005177.1:0-14102 GCA_034698745.1 Megaphyllum sjaelandicum | reverse complement strand
GTCTCGCACCCAGCTTAACACATACCATCGTATACAAACCCTGTCAATTTGGCAGCTGACTTTCGGTGCACCTTGTAGAGCAACGTTTCGCGCGCGACGCGCCATAGTGGAAACCCACCTTAAATGAATGGCGGTTGGACAGTGAAGTGGACACTGTCCATTTTTCACTATACATGTATTCAAGGTTATATTGTAGCTGGTTTAATAATTAGGTCTGTTCGCCATAATTAATTACAAAAAAATCGTTAAAAACTAATCTAAAAAAATTCTGAGAAATTCGAAAAATAACTAGAAGACTGACTGTTTCAAAATAACTCGAGAAATATTTTCCAAATATTTTTTTAAAAAATATGTTTCCAAAATAATGAAATGAATAATAAAGAATAAGTTCCAGAAATTAAAAAAAAACCAAAAAAAAAAAACTTGACATCTGAATATTTTCTGCAAAATTTCTTCAAAATTCGAATAAAAAAGAGGCCAACGCTCAGACTTTTAGTCCCGAATTTTAGAAGTAGTTTTATTTTTTTAAAGTAATTTTTTTAAAAAAAAAAGATTTCTTGAATTGTTGTTAAAATTTTCTCGAATTAATATGAAACGTAACAAATGCTTTGTTTCAATATATAAAAATTAGCTAAAGGTAAGATTATAGAATAAACAATTTTGCATTTGCTAATTCCTATATCTTAAAAACTAAGCACTTTCTAATTTTTATATCTCAACAACAAAGAATCTGCTAATTTTTATATCTGGAAAACAAAGCATTCGCTTCGTTTCAAAATAATTCCAGAAAACTTGAAAACCAATTCAAGAAATGTTTTTCAAAAAAAATTCCAGAAAACTTTAAAAAAATTTAATTTTTTTTTCAAGATATAAAAGTAGCAAATGCTCAGACATTTATTCTCAGTCTGAGCATTTGCTTCATTCAAATATATCTAAAATTAAGCATTTGCTTAATTAATTCCATATTTTTTTATAATTGTTTAATATTTTTTGCAGAATTATGTTGCAGAAGCAATTCCCGCTAAAGATAGCTTCGTTACTGGTAAGTATTTCTCTGATTACTTAATCTGCCGTTAAGTCGTAAGTTAAAAAATCTTTTGTGTTACATTTGAGAAATCAGGTTTAGCTAAAATTTCCTCAAACTGGTCCTTGAGAAAACATGCCAAATTTTGAAAAATTGCACAATTTTTGATACTTTTACGAAATATTTAAACACTTTCTGAGGAGAAGTTTGTAAATTTTTGCCACCCTTACTATTTCGAATATTTAAATCGTACAATTTTTCAGGAATTTTCCGAGAAGAAATTTTTGAAAAACATGAAGTTTTTCTGAGTGAAAATTCGAATATCTGTATATTGGAAAACGTTGTCAATTTCAATCCGTAAAAAAACACTTTTTATTTTGTTAATTTTGACATTTTCCAAACACTACATGTATAGACATTCGTGAGTATTACAGGCTTTCCCTAGACCTGGAAAAGTCAGGGAAATTCACCTTAGTCAGATCCCTGTTAGGAATACATAGGATAATGTTCATTTCCCATTAGAATGATGTGTGTGGCGCTGTGTTTTATAACCAAGTGTAACCTTTTCTGATGTGTGTTTATTATAGTTTTGGATCTCGTTTTATTTTCGAATTTTGCCGCCACTTTCAACCCTTTGAAAGTGACGTCACCTTTTGCTGCAGGACTTGCGTGCAGGTTTCCAGAAACCCTTCGAGTTGCTATGTTCTGCTTAGAACCTTTGAATAATGTATTTCAAGTTAGTCAAACATTCAATAATTATTCACGCATGCCTTAATCTATGCAGTATATTTTGCAGGCTGTGCTCAGGCTTTCATATAAAGGAAACAGCAAGTTATCCCGTAAATGAGCTCAGTGCCCTTAAGGCAAGTTACGCTCATCCAGCAAAAGCCAAGGGAAAGAGTGGGAAGTTTGATTCCCAATCCTCCACTCTTCGTAGGTCCATCTTTTAGAAGCGCTATAGAGACGTTGCTAAGAGGGAATTAAGGATGCCAAATGTTCTGTTCATCTCACAAGGGAATTGACCCAATTGAGCGCTTAGTTTCTCTTGAAAGCCTTATGACAGGTCACCCTTTCTTTTGCCACTTGAAGGCGCTAAAGGGGTCGGCCTATAAGAAGGAAAACACTTTCGGTTTTCTTTCTTCTTTCCCCCAAATCTTAAAGCTTCACTTTTACGTTCGTTTGTCTTAGAATTTGTAATCCATTGTTCTTGCTTTTGTTCAATTTAACTTTGTATTTCTATGGCAAGTTGGCCTTAAATATTATTGTAAAAGCAATCAAATAAATCCCGTTTAAATTGTTCTCTTAATCTCCTGTTTTGATGCAAGTTATTCATTAAGATTAAACTAGATTGCTCTGACTAAATTGATAGGCAATTTTGGTCACTCTTGGAATGACCAAGGACATTCAATCTGGAACCGATCTTTTGAGCAACAATTAATGCTTTAAACAACAAGGTTATGTTCCTGAATTCGAACTTCAATTGTAGCTGGTTTGTGCTTTGAATCCACGTCGAACTCAGCACTTCAAGCTTCCAAATAATTGCCAAATCCTCTACAAGCCCATTTGGAAGCTTTTTTACATTTTTCCCATTACAATTTTCCACGTTTCTCCGAAGACAAAATTTAAAAGTTTTAATGAAAATTAACTTTTTGTTGTCAAATTCAATACAAAAATGATAAATTTAAAAAAAAAATCATTTAAGAGAATAATCAATTTTTTGTGCTAAAATTAAAGAAAGAAATGTACAAGTTGCAAAAAAAATTAAAAAAAAATTAATCAACTTTTTTTGTGCATTTATTCAAGAAAAATATTTAAAACTTTAAAAAAAATTCAAGAAATTAATAAAAGGTATATTGTAAACTGTTTTTGGTATGGCAACCATGAAAAGCACCACAAGCATTTTTAAATATTGCCTGTGCTACATCTCATGGATGAGATGTCCACTAGAGAGCCAATGTTGAAATGTTGGAACACCAATATGGTATACAGCCATTACCGATTTAAGATAGAAACTATCACAGCATTTGCCTAAAGGGGTTTTGGGAAACCATGAAAAACCACAATCGAGGATAGCCGACATGGGAATCGAACCCGGTTCCACCGAATACAAAGACTAAATGTCAAACTTCTCAGCCAACTTTGCTCGGCAGCTCATCTAAACCAAATTCAAAACTTTATTTATTACTATATTAATCGTAAGTCTATTAAAAAGTAAGGTTAAATGTACTTTGAAGTATATCAAATTATAAAAATCGCCAATTCGTTCATTTTTGTTCAACGTTACTAATGTATGTTAACTAAAAAAATACTTGATGCTCGATTTTAAAACTTTTAAATTACTTATTTTTCATGTTTTTGGACTCAGTCAAAAAAAACCGTTTAAAACTTGTAGAAAAAATTCGAATCAAACAAACTCTCATATAAAACAGATTAAAATTCGATTTACTCTCGATTAATGCTTGATTTAAAGCTTGTTTTGAAAACTTTGGAAATAATTTTTTATACAAACTTGTTATAAAACTTAAAAACTTTGATTAAAACTTCATTTTAAGCTTTGTTTGACCGATGTTTGACCAATTAATCAAAACTCGGTTTTGAAAACTTTTGAAATAACTTTTTGATTTCAACTTCAAGCAAAACTTAAAAACTTGGATTAGAAATTCATTTTAAATGTTTTGTTTGATCAAGTTTTGATTAGGCGCGTAGAGCTGGGGTGCGGATATTAGGTCGTGGCCGATTTATTGACATTTGCCTAGAAACGACTTTGGCCAAAGAATTTAAAAAAAACCAAAGTCAGGAGAACCGACACGGGAATCGAACCCTGGTCTACCGGATGCTAAGTCTGAGCGTTGACCACTCAGAAAACTTTGCTCGGTGGGATTTTATTCTCGGGGCCCACTAAACTTTATAAAATTTAAGATTTCTGAGAAGATGTGGTCTACATTGTTTTTGTTTTTGCAAAAAAAAAAATGGGAGGTGAAAGGAAGGGGATAAAAAAACCCGCGACTGGACACTGTCCAGTTTTAATTATTTCTCCATTTCCTCGTTAAATTAAGTTTAACTAAAAGTTTACTGGCCAGTTTTCGTATACACGTTAAATTCAAAATTTTAGGGTACTGGTCAAGCGTCGAAGTTCCCAAAATCAATCCAGCCGAGGAATTTGAGGTTTGAAACGAAATTTCGCCAATTTTTTTTGCAAGGATTGAAAAATGAATGGCGGTTGGACAGTGGAGTGGACACTGTCCAGTTTTCACTCTACATGTATATATGAAGGATTAAAGTGTAGGTGGTTCAATGATTAGGTCTATTTGCCTTAATTAGTTCTTGGAAAAGGTTGAAAATTTTACAAATTTTACCAAAAATCCAAAACCGGGAAAAGTCAGGGGAAAATAATTTATTCTAAATAAAACAGGGAAAGTTAACGTAGCAATGTTGTCACAACCCATAATCAACATGCTTCTTCAAACTTTGTAAAACTGTCTCACTTCTCAAAATAAATTAGTATAACTTTCAAAAGTTTTCCGAGTATACGAAACTCTTCCCATTTTCAAAATAATTTCTTACACGCTATTTTTTTGTAAATTTCTAGCCAAATATTTAACATTTTCTATACACACGTTCAGAAAGTTTTTTAAATTCGTGAAAAATTTCACGATTATTTGTAAACTTGGCATTTTTAGCAATTTTGGGAGTTTTTGAAAAGCCTGAGAAATTGCACATCTAATTTCCCTGACTTCCCCTTACCGAAATGTACCATATTCGCCAAGAATAATATTTTCATTTTTTTCTAAATATTTTTATTGAATTTTAAACAAATATTTAAAAAATAAATACGATGAGTTTTTATGTTTAAAATTTGAGAAATCTGGTTAAACTATAATTTTTTTTTGTGCAAATTTGTCCTCGGAAAACGTGGAGAATTTTGCAAATTTGTAAATTCTGCCACCCTAATTACTATTCTGCCGAATATTTAATTCGTACAATTTTCCAACTTTTCGAAGGGTAAATTTGAAAAAAAAATTAACTTTTTTCTGAAGACAAATTTGGAAAATTTTCAACTTTTTCTGAGGACAAATTTGCAAAACAATTTTAACCTTTTCCCGAATACAAATTTTACAAAGTTTTTTAACAAATTACGAGTACAAATTAGAAAAATTGTCAACCTTTCTCGAGAACGAATTTTCAAAATTTTTAACTTTTTCCGAGTAAAAAAGTTTCAAAATGCTCAACATTTTTTGACGACAATTTTACATAAAATTTTAACATTTTCTAAGGAGAAGTTTGTAAATGTTTGCCACCTGTACTATTCTGAATGTTTAATTCGTACAATTTTTGAAAAATTTTCGAGTAAAAATTCGAATATTTGCATTCGGGAAAACGTGGAAAATTGTGGAAATTTTCAGCATGATCGGGACAACTCCAGAATATAATAAAAAAAACGTTACCTTGCTACCTTAAAAAGTAAGTAACAAACAATTAATATGATGCTATTCTTTTTTTATTTTTTTTATTTGGAATTTCCACGAGGTCAATATCTGAAAGTCGAAAATTTAAATTCGAGAAAACGTAACTTTTCCAGGTTTAAAAAAAAATTCCCAAACCAAATAACATATATTTCGCAAAATCGACACTGCATGAAAAATATTTTTCAAAATTCACAAACGGCAATTTTTAAAACTATCGTAGGCCTATAGGCAATTTTTTTAGTAAAATATTAAAAGTTTGCATACAATTTTTTTTAAAAAGTTACAATTTTGTATTCGGAAAATGATTGAAAAGTTTGAGAATTTGTGTTTAGAAAATGTAAACAATTGTCAAATTTGTCCTCGGAAATTTGGCAAAAAACTATACTCAGAAAATGGTCCCTGAGCTAATTGAAAATTCCCTCAAAACAATTTTCAATCTACAGTAAAGCCCAAACAACGTAATGCACACACTACTATTAGAATCTCTTGAATCTCGTAACAGACTCTCTTCGACACAGGTGAGAAAATACGGTCGTGGCCGATTTAAACAGGAATTAACCCGGCATTCACCTAGAAACGACTTTGGAAAACCACGAAAACCAAAGTGAGGAAAACCGACACGGGAATCGAACCCGAGTCTACCGAATGCAAATTTTGAGCGCTGACCACTCAGCCAACTTTGCTCGGTAGTCCATCTAGACTAGATTCAAAACTTTATTTATTACTTTATTAATCGAAACTCGATTAAAAAGTAGGATTGCAATTTAAAGCCTTAAATGTTAATCAAATTATAAAAATCGCTAATTCGTTCATTTTTGCTCTATAATTACTAATGCACGGAAAGTAAAAATAGGCTCTCAAAATATACACGGTGCTGGATTTAAAAACTTATTAATTAATCATTTTTTAATATTTTTTTAAAAAAAAGTTAGTCGAAAAAGGATTTGCAAAAAAAATTAAATTGAAATTTAAACAAATTTTAAACAGGTTCTAAATTGACATATAAAGTCCATTTTTTAGACTTATTAAAAAAATACCGTTTAAAACGTCTATAAATAATTTCGAATCAAACTCTCATCTAAAACTGATTAAAATTCGGTTTAAACTCTCGATTAACACTCGATTTAAAACTAAAAAAAACTTCGATTAAAATTTCATTTTAAGTTTTGTTTGATCAATAGTACATAACATTTTAATTGAATTTCGTATAAAACTTTTAATTACTCGATTAAAAAACCGCGATTTAAATTTTTTAATTAACGCTTGATTTATGAAAATAAAAAAAACTTTTAAGCTTTTACGAATTAATAAATCTTGATTAACTTTTTTATTTTTTAAAAAGCAGTATCCTTTCTGAGTCATGTGAATTGTGATTTTTCATTTCGAAGAATTAATAAAAACTTTTTTAAGATTTTTGAATTAAATTAAGTACTAAATTAAACGAAGGAAGAAAAAAGGGTGTAAATTTAATAGCGGAAGTGAGATGGCGCTGATAAATGACTGCAATTGTTAAACTGTTAATTAAACGCATGATAAAATCCATCTTTAGTTGCTCTCAAACAATAAGCTTTTCCTGTAATTTGTTGTTCTTATTTCTATCCCTTGTCAGGGTTCGACCTTGGCATTCCGGGCAATCCTGAGGTGTAGGACGTTTTTGCCGCCAGGTGACCCTCGAGGTCAGAAGGTCACCTGGGGAACACCGGGCGACGTTTAGGCCAGTCTTGACTGTGATTTCGGGACGAGCAGTTTGTCGTCCGCGCTTGTCGAGCTCGACAGTGAGCTTCATATTGAAGCCAGTTTTGTTATCTGTTTAGTTTTGAACGCGTTCGTTCTTTTGTTCTCTTTTAGTTTAATCCAGTTTTTCCCCTCACATTGAGGGGTTTGTTAGTTTTGTTTAACGTTTTTTGGCCACGTTGGCCCCATATGTAAGGTTTCCAAAATAAACGGTTACAAATTTCGAGTGGACGTTGCGTGGCCTTTCCTTACACCCTAAAACAACATTTCATTTCAATAATCTTGAAATTTGTACATTTTCCCTGCTAAATGTTTTGACGTTTTCTGAAGACGAAATTTAAAATTTTTCAACAAAAAACAACTTTTTGGTGTTAAATTCGAGGAAAAAATTATAATTTTCCAAAGACAGAAATTCAATAGTTTGTGTGATAAAATTAAAAAAAAAAAAAAATTGCAAAAAAATTAAAAATATTTAATCAACTTTTTCAGTGTCAAATTTTGAAAAAAAAAATAAAAAATTAATGAACTTTTTTTGTGCCCAAAATTCAAGAAAAAAATATAAAATTTCCCTAAAAAATTGAGAAAATTAATGAAAGGTATTTCGTAAACTTATCAAATTTTGTAAAATTTCGCAGATTTTTGATAGTTAAATTTTATCAGATTTCGAGAAATGTTAAGTGTAGATATTTTAAAATATTACAAAATGATTCTAATGCCCTTTTAGGAAATTTTAGTCACGTTTGCAACAAAATGGAGAAGACCCTTTCCAATATATATGAAAAATAAAATAAAATTAAAATTTTATTGCACAAAATTAATGCGAACATGTTTAGAAACTTGCGATTAATGCGAGTGTACCTTTAAACACGCTGCCTTACAATTAAAACTGGGCAGTGTCCACTCACGTACTGCCCAGCAGCAATATTTATATATCCCCAATATTGCAAATAAAAATTGGCAGAATTTTCTAAATTATGAACATACCATCCTCATCAGCAAATTTTACAAAATTTTCAACCCTTTCCAGAGAAAAATTTAAAATTTGCGATTTTTCATTTCGTAGATTTAATAAAAACTAAATCGAAAGAGTTTCGACTTAAATTAAGTACTAATTTAAACGAAAAAAAGAAAAGGGTTTTAAACTTGCTAGGCCATTGGAAGGCCATACGAAAAGCCCGATGGCCCCTCAACCCATTAACGGGTCAGAGGTCAGGATAGGAATACGTTCATGGCCGATTTAAGATAGGAACAACAACGATATCCGACCCGGAAATTGAACCCAGGTCTACCGAATGCAAGGCCAGAATACTAACCTTTAAGCTACCTCGCTCGGTAAAAATACACAACTTTTATTAATTAACATTTGAAACTCAATCTAAAAACCCTAAAATAAAACTAATAAGCTTTTTAGTAAAACTTTATCTAAAACTTAATAATTAATCCTGATTTAATGTTTAAAAAAACAGTAAGCCAAAGACATGAAAGAAGATCCGATTAACAAAACCAAAGTCAGGAGAAAACAACAAGCCAAAGATTTCGACCTAAATCCAAATGCAAAATCTTTACTCTGGCAAGTCTTGAGTCTTAAGTTATTAATTTAGCTATACGTTTCACACCCATTTTTTGAAAGTTCAATTTATTTTCTAAAACTAGTTTTATTTTTCGTGAGAGGATTTACTTAAATATTTAAATGATTTAATATAAAAAACCTCAAATATGTTGTTTATGTTGCATGTGCATGTAATTTCGGGTTGGCAGCAGCCAGGTTAGGTGCGCAATCAATTACAGGGTGCTGTAACACTGCGCGCGTTGCTTCTATGTGTTTACCTGAGCACCTCACGTGGGGTGTGACATTAGCATGCAGTCACGTCAGTGTATGCTAATTACTGTAGTGTTTTAGGCGCGCATGTTAGTCATAAATAGCGCACCTAGCTAAAAGTGTTTAGTTTTTGAATATGGCGCCCAAACCAGTATTCTGTTTCGAATCCCCAAAAATGGCAAGAGAAATTTGAATACTGGGAGGAGCGCCACGGACTTGTGGGTGGTCCAATTGGCCACCAGGTTTCCCGTGAAGTTTTAGCAGGGGGTCTTGTGTAGATCCCACACTTTTGGGCTGAACTTTGTTCTCCCAATTGTTGTACCCTTTTTCCTGTTCGAGATTTCAAGCTGTGTGGACGTTTTTCCTGACATTGTGTATGTGGGCCTGACTACCATGTGTTGGTGGGATAGACCTTTTGAAAAACGAGCTGAAACAGTCAAGGGAAGCCTGGAACCAAATCGTTTTTGCTGAGGTAATTATTGTGGATTGAAATTTATATTTTGTGAACGTCAAAAAGTGTTTTTGACGTTATTTATATGTTTCCTTGAGTGAGGCTTATTGTGTATAAGACTCACGTGTTACCTTGCTTGTTTGGGTCACGTGGTGATCCAAACCATTGTGAAATAAAACGTTTTTATATGGTGCACGGCACCATATAGTTGTAACTGTGGATGCGTGTATTATTTTCGTGTGTTTTAGCAAACTCAGGACTAGGAACAAAATGGCGTTTGTAAAACGAAATGGCCTGCACCAGGTACGTACATTTTAGCTTTGTCCCCCTTAGTATAAGATTGCACGTGTTGTCCTTGTAGCACTCCAGGGTCCTAATCCTGGAGCGAGTTGTAACAGAAGCCACAGTATTTGCCTGATACTGTGGATCCCATATTCTGTTATTATGAGTGTTTAATCTCTGATTTGCTAAATCATAATGCATGCTAGAGCTCAAGTCCCCGAGCTCGAAATCACCCCATTTAAGATACAGTAAAGCACAGTGGTAGCTAGTCAAAATTTTCGTTTAGGACTTTTTACTTTAACTGCTGGTTGGAGCTTTTGTAGCTCCCATGTTGCGTTTTTAACAACAATCTCTGCAAATTTTCAAGAAAATTTCTCATAAATTGGAATAAAAAGAAGCAAATGTTTAGACTTCTATTCTTAAATTTGCGCTGAAAAAGAAGCAAATGTTTAGACTTTTATTCTTAAATTTGCAAACTTTTTTAAAATTTGTTCATTAAAAATTTCAACAGGTTTCAAGTTGACAAAAAAGACAATTTTTTGAAATCAATTTAAAAAAAAAATTCCGTTTAAAATTTCAATTATAATTTCAAATCAAACTCTCATATAAAACTGATTAAAATTTAGTTTAAACTCCTGATTAATACTCGATTTAAAACTTAAACAATCGCTATTAATAATTTGCACCCATAGAATGAACCACTTAAAATTTGATCCTGTACATGTATCGTGAAAACTAGACAGTGTTCACTCCACTGTCCAACTTCCAGTCATTTATCGATCCCTGCAAAAAAGTGGCCAAATTTCGTTCCAGATCTCAAATTCTTCAGCCGGATTAATGTCGGGGCTTAAACACTTAACCACTACCCTAAAGTTAGAAATTAACGCTACAGCATGCTATACGAAAACTGGACAATGTCCAGTTTGCTACAACGCTTTCACTTTTCGTTTCTTGTTTCTTGTTTTTTTAAATAAAGGAGATGAAGATAAATTTTCAGGTAAACTTAATTTAACGAGGAAATAAAAAATAATAATTAAAACTTGACAGTGTCCAGCCGCTTTTGCTTTATTCCCTTCGCCACACACAATGCGGACCAATGCGAGCTAAATTTCCCCAGAAATCCCAAATTCAATAAAGATTCGTGAGCCCGAAAGTTCTGATAGCACCGAGCAAAGTTTGCTGAGTGGTCAATGTTCAGACTTTCCATTCGGTAGACCCGGGTTCGATTCCCGTGTCGGTGTTCCTGACTTTGGTTTTCGTGGTTTCCTAAAGTTGTTTCTAGGCGAATGCCGGGTTAACTTCTCTAGAAATCGGCCACGATCTATTCCGTAAATTTTCTTATTTAAAATTGAAAACAGTTGAAAATGCTGAACATTTGCGTTGAAGAAAACTACAAATTTTGCAAATTTGTGCCAGGAAAATTCAAAATTTAGCGAATATAACCTGATCGAGGATTTTAAGTAATTCTTGGACATTTCCAGGACTGGATATTTACTGACTTATGCAATTTATGACCCACCTTTGAAATGTATTGCACTGTTAAATGTTATACTTTTGGAACTGATTTTATTTGGCTTTTTTTTATTGAGTGGACTTTCAAGTTGATCATACGTACCTTCCCCTGTTCACCTGTTTTGTCCTTCATTCAAAAAATACCCCCTGCCACCTACAAGGTTACGTCCTTTTTGAATGGCCCCTTATCTGTTATTTGGTCACCTTATAAGGTGCAGCATTGCTAATATAAAAAGTGCAAAAAAGACAACACACCCACTGGTCACTGTACAAAATAAGACAGGTGGTCACTCTATACGGAGAATTTTTATATAGGAATACACTAAAAAGTGGTCAACATAAACTTTTTCAGATTTTAATGTACTTTGAAAAAGTAAATATTTGTTGAAATTTGTTTGATATTGTTTTAGAACTGCACCCTAATACAACTCGTCCAGTTTACGATGAGTTGACATATGGTTATCTTAGGGCTCATTTTTTGAGTACAAAATTTACAAATTTTTTCCACATTTTCCAAGGACAAATTTGCAAATTTTTTACGTTTTCTGACCTCAAATTCTAAACCTTTTTAATAATTTTCCGAAAAAATTTACAAAAAATAAAATAAATATAGTATCGTTTTGATTGTTTTTTACTCACTTTTTACGGTGCAGGGTGACGTCATATTAAATTTTTCTGCAGTTATTCGGGTTATGCTATAAATTTCTATAATTTTCCACGTTTTCTTAAGTAATTTTTTTTTTTAATTTTTCAGAATTTCTCGAATGCAAATATTCGATCTTTTAATGGAAAAACAGTTTAATTTTTTTGAAAATTTGCACTCGGAAAAGGATTAGAAATAGTTCGAAATTTATATTTGGAATAGTAAGTGTTGCAAAATTACCAAATTTCTCCTTGGTATATGTTGAAGATTTGGAAACTTTTTACTCAGAAAAAGTTGACAATTTGGCAGATTGCTCTCAAAAAAGATTGAAAATTTTGCTTTAATTTGTACTCTGAAATGTTTAAAAAGTTTTTTAATTTGCATTTGGGAAAAGGTTGAAATTTGTATTCAGATTTGTAGTCAGAAAAAGTTAAAAATTTTGCAATTTTCCCGGCTGAAATTCGTCCTCTGCTAAAAATCCTGTTTTGGATTTATGTTAAAATGTGTAAATTTTAAACTTTCTCCAAGAACAATTTGCAAAAATCTTCCGAATAAAAAGCTTCAAAAAGTTTTATATCTTTCGAGTACAAATTTACACAATTTTCAAGGTTTTTTTTAATTACAGATTATAGTGTTTATAACAAACATTAAGTATCAAATCTTTTTTTAAGATATAATTTAAATGTTGTAATCATTACTACGTAAAAATGTAAAAAACCTTCTTCCAATATCAAATTTGTCCTTGAAAATTTCCAAAAACTCCAAAATTTAAAAAAAAACTCCTTTCGATTACAAATTTCTAAAACATTTCCTCTTTTTCTTATGCAAATTTCTACAATTGTCTATCTTTTTTTTGCGTAACCAAAGATAAATCGGTAGAATTTTAAACCCATTTTGAGTTTCAATTTGCCTAATTGTCAAAATTTTTCACAGAGAAAGTTGCAAAATGGTCTGCTCTAAATTTCCAATGACAATTTTCAAAAATCTTAACAGTTTCAGATGTCAGTTTGCAAAATTTTCGCATTTACCATCATTAGGCATATTTACACACTTTTAGAAATTTTCCAAATAATTTTTTTTAATTGTTAATTGTTAGTATTTTAAAATATTAAAAGCCACTCGACCCTGTAATGAAAGGATTTTTTAACGTACGACTTAACGGCAGATTCAGTAATGAGAAAAATATTTAACAATAACGAAGCAGGCTTTAGCTCTAATCGCTTCTATACAAAAAATTCTGCAGAAATTGTAAAAATAATTAAGCATTTTAAATTTGCACCGTGCTTTTATTCAAATTTTCAGGATACTTTCAAGAAAATTTTTGTCAAGTTTTTTTTTTTTTTGATAACTAAAAGTTTATTGGGATTTTATATTTTGATAATGATTTGTCGAATTTTTATTTAAGTTGTTTTCAAATTACTTTGAAATAAAGCAAATGCTTTGATTTTTAGGTATAAAACAACTGCTAAGTGTCTTTATTCTGTAATCTAAGCATATGCTAATTTTTTTATATCTTGAAAAATAAGCATTTGCTTCATTTCAAAATATATTAGAAAACTTTAAAAATAAATTAAACTTTTTGGCAAATTTTAAAATAAAAGACTGAGCATTTGCTTCTTTTAAAAAAAATTGTCTAAAATTTATTCTTTTATTATTCATTTACATGTATCTTTCTTAAGAAACATATTTTCTTAAAATTTATGTGAAAAAATTTTCTCGAATTATTTTGAAAGATATATATATATCTAGAAGACAGACTGTTTCTTGGAATTTTTTTAGATTTGTTTTTAACGAATTTGTGGAAATTAATTAAGGCAAATAGACCAAATCATTAAACCACTTACAATTGAATCCTTTATATACAACCCCCGGCCAAAAGTGTTAGACCACCAGCACAGAAATTTGCAATGTCCCAAAGACACCTTGAATAATTTCGAAACTTGACAAGTTATGAGATTTATTTGTTTACCATTAGTACTTACATGGTTCAGAGTGTGTAAATGAAGTTGACATAATTTCCGCATCTGTTTAACAAAATTTAAAAAAAAATAGTTTACAAAAACCTCCATGGACAAAAGTATTAGACCAAGAGATACACAGGACAAAAGTATTAGACCACATCAAATTAAAAATGCGTTGGGCCACCTCTGGCTTTTAAAACAGCAGCAATG
>JAQGBX010005176.1:0-14102 GCA_034698745.1 Megaphyllum sjaelandicum | reverse complement strand
ACTGAAATGGGGAATTGGAAGGGGTGATACCGGGTGGGAGTGTAATAGGGACGTGGAAGAGATGATACTGTACGGGGGGAGGGGGGAGGCAAGGAGGTATCATAGAGGAATTAGACTAAGCCACAGCAACGCGTGGCCGGGCACAGCTAGTTCGATATAAATAATCAAGAAGGTAGATTTAACATCGCTTAAACATCGGTTTTATGTTCAAAGTTTCCATAAATAGGCACTTATGATTCAACATGGACAAAAATTGTATAAAATGTACACTGAAGTTAACATGATTCAGCTTAAATTTGCCTTCTTTCGCCTTTCAAGAATCGAGGCAAATTTACTTAATCGTTCACTTAAGATAGTAGGCATACATGCAATTCGCAGGGTCAATGATTCCATCGATATTTTTAAACTGCAAAGCCTCAGGAAAAAGGTCACAAAAAATAACATACTTAAGCCTTTAAATTATGGTCTTGCTCCCAACTTACATCTATTAGTTTATTTGTTGTAATGAAAAATCCGTCTTTGCTAAAATAAAACAAAAATAATAAAATAAAAACTAAAAAAACTGTTTTGCCAAGGGCTTACTAAGGCTAAAATGTCATTATTTTTTCAAGAATGCTTTCACTGAAACTACGCCTTAGGTTAACTATAAAACCATGCCTAACAACTTAAAACAAAATTGGATGGAAACGATTGAAAACGAAGCTTGCGGCTAAGAAAATGCAAAGATAAACACATGACCCTTAAAAGGATTTTCGAGTAAAAAAAACAAAAGCTGTGTTTGTTTAAAGTACTCATCAAGAAAATAAAAAGAGGAAGTTGGAGCTTATGAGCCCTCTGTATATCCGAATTGTGCTTTCACGTATTTACTCGAGACTCCTTGTACGTATTTCACAAAATGGATTGTTTGATTTACACTAAAAATGTTCAATTTGTCTTTAGCTGCAAATGCACAATTCATGTAGACATTTAAGTGCCAGATACGAGTCACAGTTGAAATAGACTCGTGTTTTCAGGTCCCAAAAGACCTGATAGATTGCGTTTTACAATTCTGTGGTATTCAAACAGAAGCTTTGAAATTCGCCCTTAAGCTGGCGTAAACTTGTGTGAAAAATTGATAAGCAAAATTATTTAAAAAACAAGATTTTTCAGCAATTCATTATTTCTGGCAATCTTTCGAATGACTGGAAGTCAGTAAATATCTGCCCAATTTTTAGAAAGGGTTGCACCAAGAATCCAAGTAACTACCGACCTGTGTCACTCACCTCAGTTGTCAAATTACTTGAACATATAATTTATTCAAGAATGATGGATAGCCGTAGATAATTAACTTTTGCTACGTTTTAAACATGTCATATTCTCGTTTGAAATTAAAAATACCTCTGATTCAATATTTCATATCACGATGATGCTGATGCGAGTTACTATTTGTGACGGAAGCTGTACAAATCGCAGCATCGTGATGTTGGAAATCAAGGGAGTAGTTGAGGCATGCACTCTCATCCTTCATTCGATTCTTGAAACAATCTTTCCACATCCCTTGACATCAAACAAGAAGTGCGTTCGCATGTCAAATCCTATCAAGTTGCGCAAAATCAAAAGCAGCTTGTCTACACCAGGCTTTTTGCGCTGAAGATGCAACATATCTAAATTTAGAGAAAAGCGGCTGAAATCCCCCCAACCGTTTCGGAACAGACCATTTATTACTCTGATAAAATCGACCTCTACAGAGCTTAATATCAATGCTATTTATTTCTTTTCCCATTATCTTTATATTATCTGTGCTGGTACCCATATGCGAAGCCATTACTTCTCTTCTAAGCCTACCGGGAGAGTCATATTTGCACTTTGGAGGCTCACAAAATGCCCCCCTTAAAATCTCATTGTTACGAAGGAAGTATAGAAAAAAGATGCTGAAAAAGTCGAAAGAAGAAAGCGCCTCGAGTTCCTCGGCTGCTGCAGATTGCATTCTCATCGGATTTTGCATTAAAATCGCTTTGAAATTGAAGCACCGATTTCATCAACCCTCAGGCAAGAAATGCATTTTGGATGGGGAAAATATTTAAAATTGCCACGCACGTTTGGCACATAAATCAACTCGCACTTTTCATTCTGGTATACATTATTACGTAGAGGGGATTTTGGTGCACTCGGAATTTTAATGTCAGTGCCATCAGACTTCATGTTGCCCACACATAATGTAGTCGAGAGACTTTACAGAAATTGCACTCGTTAACCAATTTAATTATGCACGTACGACGATAGAAAAGCGACAAAAGTAGAAATAAAACGAGCAAATTCCTTTTCAAAGAAGCGCAACTGCAGGTACTAATGTATGTCAAGAAGAAAAAATAAATGAAAAAGCGACATACAGCATGACTCTTGCACTTGAATTATTTTCAAGGCCAAGAATTAATGAACCAAACTAAAATATACAACGACGAGATTAACATAAGAATCTAGGGAAAATAACTTTGAAATTTGTCTATGGAGTTTGGCGCATGCACATATGAATTCCCAGAATGTACACAAAGTCATAACTTCATGGTAAATCGACATTAATAATGTTTGGTACTCATAATGATCTCCAAGATATTTCTGGGAAATACGTGATTGATTTGAAAGTTTCAGAATTTTGTAAAAAATGCACCTACATGTATGTATTGAAATGTTCTGTCTATCTTTTAAGTATATGTTTTGAATAACGATTCTAAATCCTTCATTTTTGATTACATTTTAATCATTACATGTTAACTACTCAAGAAATAAGGAAATATATAAAGGAATCAGGAACGTTTTCAATTTGAAATACATGTACACGTCGTTGCATTCGTACGTATAACAACACAGATGTACAGATGTATTCGCCAAGCTGTAAGTCTGCGATTAATTTATTATTTTGACCAAATAAGCTAAATTGTCCGCCTTCCTTTTTAATCGTCCTCTCCATTTCTTTAGGGTTAAGAAGAAAGTGTCCTCTTTGCCCCAAATGTCAGTGGCCCTCATCCATCACGCGTGTCATCCTGTATAGAACATACCTCAGGGCGCTTTTTTTTCACAAAATTGATTAATTGGCTTTGCAATCCATATATCGATTTCCCATGAAACCAAATTCGATATAGAAGAATTGGGACGAGATAAAATAGCGAAACCAAAAACAAGGCAAATTATAGATGGCACACGCGTCAAAATAAGGAAGGAAATAAGGAGGGATCCTGGATTGTGCAGCGAGGAAATTTGAAGGATTTTCCGGGTATTGTCATAATTTAAAATGTGAAAGATGAAAAGTAAACGCGCATTTGGTTAGCTACCATTTCTACTAATGACGATCCAAGTGCAATATTTGCAATGGAAAAGAAATCGTGAGGTTTTTTTTCCAAGCCAATTACATCTATGTAGCTTAGAAAACCTCCGTTTATTAAAGTTCAAATATATTCCGCAGCTAGAAATTTCATCCATTGTGATCATCTCGTTAAAAACTTAAAAATAAAAACACTTTGGTATCACTAAATTGAACGGCATACCCCCAGATAAGATACTCATGTGAAACTATCGAGAAAGTTACAAAACAAGTTCTTTAAACTGTGGCATCATTCACGCGATCCATCCGCATTTAAGGTAGAAATAAGTTTCATTTTTTAAAGTACGAAATAAATTCTTATCTTCATACATGTAAGTACAGTTTACTGTATATCGTTAAGTTCAACTATTTGCAACATTTAGTTCTTCAAAGAAGCAGAAAATACGTTTAAGCCAATGTAAAAGTCACAGTAAAACTTGCACGTTCTTTCAGGCGCATATAGAAAACGTCTGATAAGCTTTCTCATCAGCCATTTTATTGTTTAACAGTCAGTTGAAACGAAATTGAAAACATCCATGCATTGTTTTATTGTGGGCATTAAACTTCCTCGCGTGCTACGAAGCCAGTACCTAACTGAAGACGATGATTAATGGGAAATTCGATCCCCTTTAATCACTCTCTACAAATGCATAAAAATACAACCGTACTGTTCAGCCAATTGGAAACCGCGCAGCAATAGTGCCACTTTCAGCTGTTTTTTCCCCAGAATGTCCCTATGTTCTACCCAATTGCCCCCCATTAGGGAAGCTGCGACTTTGACAAATGGATGCTGTCCAAACGCTTGTTTATCCCCATTTCTCAATCCAAGACAGCTTCTGTTACATGACCACTAGCCAGATCTCGTGTTTAGGCTTTTTTGTTGTAAATGATATTTTCAAGGGGAAGAGACAGTAAGGAGATAAATCTGCTCAGAAACAATTTCATGAAAAAACAAATAAATTAATAATGCATCAGTGAAAACGAAGACCAATCACTTAAAGTTCATGACCCCCACAAAAGGGGGCCTATTAAGGTTCTAGTCTGCGAACCCGGGATTAGGGATTAATATAAATGTTACTATTGTGTCATCAAATCGACTTATTGTATCCTAAATCATGTAGCGCATCACGCTGTCCTAACCCTTAGTAGGTAAGAGAACCCGCTGAAGATCCTGCATGACCCGGGGTCTCAAAGGATGTGTGAATTACCTATGCAAAAGTATGTATTTTCAAGTAGACATTTAGAATCATAGTTTTTAATTTGCAAGTACGAGTATTGATGCGAGCCATGCTTGTACAAATTAGTTTGTTATTAATTCACAGAATATTTAGTGAAGAATATAAGTCTCACATCTTCGTACTACAGAACAAACAAAGAATTTCAGTTGTTCTCTAAAACGTGCGTTGCATGGCTAATTATTAATTTCTGGAAAGTCTTTTGATAGCGAAACAAATTGGTATGAAATTTAAACGCCATAATACGCGTCTGCGATGTGATGGATGGGAAAAACTGACTTTTTTTTAGTAATTTGGTGTAGCGTTTCATCAAGACTTCATTAAAAATGCAACGAAGAAGGATTTTCGTTTAAAGCGATCCTTATTTTTAACGAATGCTTTCGTGGTAATTTCGCCAAATGATCGCTTAGAAAAGGCCAACGTGTGACAGGAGTATAACACGCACTTTGGGTGATAAATGGTTTTTGCATAAATTTGCGAAAAATCCCATCTGTGCAAGGGTTTCCATTTCGCGGAGTTTCTTATTAATTTCGCAGAAATGAGGTTAAATCGAGAGTGAATTCAGGTCCAAAATAAAAGCCGACTTTTAACTGCAGCTGTTATTAATCGATTTTAGGATAATTGAGGGGGTGGGTTATGGATGAGAAGCCATCAATTTGATTAATTGAACTGCAGACTTTGGAGCGGCTTAATCGGTGAAACTCGTTACGAGTGAATAATTGGAGATTGAAATATGTAAAATAATTTGCGCTTCCGCGAACTTCTTCCTGGCAAATTAACAGATCAGAACTCAAACTTCAAATAATACATCTGAAGCCAAGAGCATGAGCTTCGAACATCGCAAAATTAAACATCTCCATTCGAAAAAATTAACAAATTAGAGAGAATTACTCCGTTGATATTGCTATATATACATAGGCCATAGACCAACCGGAAATGGAAATGAAACGTAGAGCAAAATTATTTGCATATTTTCGCAATTTTGATTCTTTAATGCGAAGAAGTTTTTCTTCGCATTAATAAATGTTAATGTTTGTGACACGTTTTCTTTTTCCTCTTAAAATATTCGTGTACGATCGTACAATAACAATTGTGATATGCACAGATATTGTACAGGCATTGTATAAAATGCAACTACCGGTAAATTAACATTATAAATTAAATTTTAGAATAACCGCCAATTTATTTCAAGGTATTTGTCACACATTTGTTCTTAGGTTCAACTTCCTGTTAAGATTTAAGTTATTTAAGACTCGAGTGCTGTCAAAAAGAATTTATCGGTTCTGATATCTTCGATAAATAGCACTAAACTTGCAAAATAAGAGGTAATTTAATAAAATGGCAAAAAATATTGAGAATAACGAGTATCAATTCCAGAAAACTATTTCATGAATATTAACAATAACATTGCTGTACTCTGCAAAAACTTAAAACTTCTATAAACATTTACTAGAAATTTTTTTTATAAAAATGAAAATGATCAATTGGTGTTGTTAACGTTATAACCTATTCGCATTTTCCTTTTTTAACAATGCAAATTTTAATTTTTCCACCTCCTTGATAAATAACTCCCACATTTTACCCATAATGTCTCCATACATTAAAAAACCCACATTTTTCTTATTCCTGGTGTTTACATGACTAGCTGGGATACAGTAAGTGGATAGATATATCACCCCAGAAGTTATCAAAATCATAAAAAATGTGGTCGTTTAACAACCTTTTCAATTCAATAAAGGCACGTGCAAACAGGGCGTGCAATACATTACGCAAGTTATTCAAACGCTATTATTCCATTTTATCATTTTATCGGGAAAGAAAACATCCCAGTTTGACAGTTGCTCTCCAATTTCCTCATTTTCTATCGACAAAACGATTCTAGATCAATCGGCATTCTACTTCTCGGTTTTTACGTAATAATACCACGAAATGATATCAATTTTCAATTTAAGTTCAAGGGGTCTTGGAGTAGAATTTCCATCATCGAAAAATCTATAACAAAGGAAGTGGAGGGAATAAAACTGCTCTGTATACTTTCATTCCTCAATAAATAATAAAATCGAGCGAGGAATACGAGCTATATAGTACATAAATATCAACGAAGGCTGTATAAATAATAAATGTACCATTAATATACAAGTCCAACATCGGCTATGAATCAAGTGGGAATAATGTCATAAAAATAACTTAAATTGGTTTATTTATAGCGAATTGATCCACGTGCGAAAAAGTGTACCTCTACCTGAATGCCCTCGATCCTTACGTCGATAAAAGTTCCCAATTCTACGATTACTGAAGTGATATTTCAAAAGAAATCCTGCATTAATCACGTATTTTTTATAATTATTATAGTTATATTACACTTTTCATACGCATTCGTTCACAGTCGCTTTTTGGATGATAGTTGGTGTCATTTTTTAAATGAATTGACAGTTTTTTAACTGTTGCAAGTGGATTAGACTACAATTTGCTCATTTCGATTATTAAAGTTTTGATAAGCCACTTACTGGGAGTATCGGTATCGAAGAGAACGACATCGCTGTGATTGGATCGTCCCTGTGGTGTCACCGCCGAAACGTGAACCTGATACCGAGTCCCAGGCCTCAGGTTGTCCAAAATGATGAGGCGTTTGTCACCGTCAGCTTCCTGTATAATATCGTATCTAAACAAAAACAAAGTTAGTAATTAACATGCAATAAATAACTAAAGCATTAAAACCAATAGTAATGCACGGTAGCAGATTTATACCAAAATTAACATTTTAATCAATACGATGAAGGACAATTGTCTTACTTAAACTCTAATATCGTTTCCCTTTACGTTTTGGTCAATCTTCGATTATTTCGATGTTATCTTTTCATTAAGCAAAAAATACATATTATCGTCTAAAAATTCCGAAAGTTTTGATTTGATCAACCAACATGCAGGGAAGTCTTATTTTAACTAAGTGTAAAATGAAAACATTACAGAAATTATACGGAATAAATTTAAACTGCAAAGGATCTGGGTATGATATGAACTCAGAGATCTATTCCGTAGGTTTGGATAGCGATCCCTACCACTAATTTTTTTTAGATCAGAACAATAAAGTTTAAACATGAAACATTTGTCACTTATTTATACGAGCCCATTTCTCTATAGTCAATACCAAACTGAACACGTGTTAAGCTTACAATTCGTGCTAATTCGGGTGACAGCTTTAAACTCCGACTTGGGCCTTGGTTAAAACCCCCACCATTCGCATTAATAAACAAACATAGATGATCAACAATCATTGTGAAAACGAAACTGCACACGTTGGTGCAACACCATCTTAAAATAGCAACGTGCAGATTGCGTGCCACTATGCCAAAACACTTGGCCTTTACCAAATACATAATGGCAGTTACATAAAACGTGATATTACCGTCCTTTGTACTGCTCAAAACTTTCTGAAGTCTAAGATATATTTTACATGGGTGTTTCATTCACTTGCTAGTGAGTGCTCGTAAGTGAGGTTTTGTAACTTTTTCAATTTTGTAAATCTGCTTACAACTTTGATCAAAAAATATTTCCTATAAATAAACATCGTTAAACGGATGAGGTCGAATCATTTCCTTATACGTGTACATATGTAAGTACGAAATTTACTTTTTGAAATACGCCGTACTAATTCCAATCTCAGTGGTATTCAAAAGTGTAGCGATCATCGATGGAATTTCAAGAAAGTCGAATAACGTTTCAGTTCGCTCTATTGAGTTCATTTAGTTTAGGATATTTACTTGGGTATTCCCTTAGGCATATTCTGCATGGTTGACATCGCGGTCAGCAACGTTTACGTTAGGAATTGCCTTCCGCAATCTTATTTCAGACATGATGGGATTTAATTTCTTCTTTGAACGAATTTTCGCCCTTCTGAACATTTCTAAGTCGATGTCCTTCTTAATCCTTCAAGAGTAGAGGTTCGGACAAATGGTGCATTTTTGTTGATAGTGTTCCGCCCAATTTCCCTTTTGTATCGCATTTCAGATAACCCTCTCTGTTGATCAATCTGAAAGCTAAGCAATAAGACGTGCTGAAATGAGTTTTGGTAGTAAGCGTAGACGACATCAGTTAACCTCGAGGCTTACATATCGCTTAACGACGCAAGGAGCTTAGCTTCCTGCGTTGAAAACCCAAGGAAAGCATTAATTGGAAATCTTTCGGTGCTGCCTTTCACCTATTAGTCGTTCCCAATATTTGAGTTAAGCGCCAGCACATCTACACAACGTTTGGCGTTGCATTTCCTCATACAGAAAAAAACGAAAAACAAAGGTGGAGGAGGAGGATCTTGCAGCATTAATCGGAACATAAAAGATGGTTAAGTGCACGAAATGAAGAAGAAATTAAGCCGAGGAACTAAATGGTGAGGGTTGGAATTGCCTGTCTTTGTTCGCTCTGATTTGTTCTCAACAATCGTGATTTCGCTATACCCCCACATTACTTTCGAAGATTAATTATTCAATGGCACATCCATAAACATCTTTCGTCGATCACGATGATGCAGCATGAATTAACATTCATCAGAATAGGACCGCAAAAACAGTCAACCTCCGAATATTGGCTGCCTTTTAAATAACGTACATTTTAGAAGTTAAAGAGGTTTTCTCATCAGCAAATACACGAACGAATTTGAATATGTTATCTTGAATTTTCGAAACTAATCTTTCTTCAAATTTTCATATTGCGATAGTTAGGATTGAAAACAAACAACAGAACTAACCGAGCTTAATACGAGGTAAAATGTGGCCGAATATTTTCTGGTTAGGAGAGAGAAAGTATATTTCCAGCTAAAAGTATTTCGGATATACGTCATGTATCTCACAAAAATGGAGTTGTTTCAATGTGCACTTTTTAGATGGATCATAAAGACAATTCCAAAATTCTGACGGGTAATATTAGTGCTATATTTGAATTTTTCATACGTAATGCGCGAAACTATAAAAATGTACACTGTATACCATGGACATGTGCGCGCAAATACAGTATTCAAAGTTTTCAACATAACTGAAAGAAAAAAATGGCAATCTACTTGTGATGTACATAATGGGCATTCTATGGCCCACACTAATGCGTGCAACATTCAGAACGAACTCAGATTATAGTATTCTCATAATCTTCATTCAAAATTACCCGCAATTTTAAAAACCAAACAGTATAAAGGTTGGTAAAAAAACTGCAGATTCAAACAAATGGAAGTATGCGTGACACGAAAATAAACTTGTTATACTTAACACAAATTTGTTGAATTTTCTTTTCTTATGTATATATACCCGTAAAATAATGATTCACAAGGATTTGGATTTTCAATTGGTTTCTCCCAAAATGACAAATTCCTTTTACCATCTTTATAAAACATGGATTTACTGTGTCACGAATAGAAATGTCTCTCAGATAATTGAGGTGCCCAACAACGGAAGTAATGAATGCTTATTCTACGCTATTTGCATAATTATTCAGCAAATTAATATAGATCCTAATAAACATAATTGGTTTCGCAGTCGATCCAATTAGCTGACAAAGAGTCAACTGAAAATGAAATCTTCATTCATACATGTATATACATGTATAAATTTAGGGACCAACACGTATGTTAAAGCGATGTGCTTGTTTTGCTTTTTGTTGAGATTAGGAATTAAATCGAAAACAAAAAAAAGCAAATAAAGTAGGTGAAAAACGTCTAAAAAGCCCGTTGAACAATTTGACAAGATTCATATGTTTGACCATGATTACTACATGTGTGCCTTTGCCAACCCTTAAAAATGAAGATTTTAAATCCATATCAACAACTCTGACACAAAAAGTTTTGAATCTGAATAGCAAATTGTTTTGTATATAAAAAGCAACGTGTGACCTAACCTATTTTAGTCCAGCAAAACCAATATAAAGAGTAAAGACTAAGTTTCATTTAGGTCACTGAAGAAAAAAAGTCAACTCATTTTAAGAATATCGGTCATTTTGCTGCAGCACTGAAGTCCGTATTTCGACGAAATAGTATGCACGCTATTCATAGTTTATCAATATTGTCTATAATTGTCATAAATGTAAACATTTTCAATACTCATTAATAATTAGTGAACTTTAAAAAAATAACTTTGACTATAGTGTATTTTAGCAAAAATATCAAACAGCAGCACATCTCAATTAAATAGTTTAAATTGTCATATATTTACTATATACTATATCACTATATACTATAATTATTTTTCAACCAACGCATCAGAATTTTGACCACCCTGTATACATGCTTGTAAAAGCATATTGGCATCTAAGTAAAAAAATGATAATGGGAATTAACTGTTTTCATAATACGCTATGTGCGTCTGACATATGACGAAGGAGGGATTAATAACAAGGACGGACGTCACTTTGGTTGGCAACCATCAGTTCAAAATAAACGCGTTATATCATTCACAGCCGTTTCCAAATGTAACTATCAACACATTGATCGTTTTTGCGTGGTGATAAACCCATTAGGGATAAATGGCGCACATACACCAGGGAGAAAAATTGTCCTGAAATGAGTCTTGACACATATTGGTAGCATATTGCAGGAATTAATAGTGTAATGCGTTTGAAAAATTCTAACTAAAAGCACCGACAAAAACATTTCCATTAAATTACATTTATATTCTAAAGGGTGAAATTCAACAAAACACCATCAAAGAGACCAGCAGCATGATGCCACATTAAAAGCAGCATTAAGCTGAAAGCGACTAAATAACTACAGGCGTAACACGAGATGTACAAGTACTTAAGACTTACTTCCAAATATAAAAAAATTGAGTTGGCAAGCTAAATTTCAGTTTACTTAAGCAAGTCTCCATTTCAACGCTGGAAAACGCACAGTAAGTCAATATATTCACTTATATTCACTTCCAATGAATATATTGAATTAACTTCAGAGTTTTCAGGTAGATTCCACACTAAATGTGATAATAAAATTAAAAATAATACACTTGAATTCATTTCAATGATTTTTTCATGGATGAAGTAGTTGTACTGCATACTGCAATGATGATCTAATAAAGGCCAAAATTATTGGTAATCCCTCATAGCACGAATGCTTGCAGTGATTGCTGCCCTCAGGGGCATTTCGTGCATTTTCAGCTTTTCAAAATAATTCACGGAAAACCGAATTGCATGACTGGAAAATAGCCAAAAATGCAAGTGAACGCACCGAGATTGACTCGATTGTGGTAATATTGTTCCGAATCTAAAATTTAGAAATGTCCCTAACCTGAATGCAGGCATTCACTGATATCACGTAATCTCACAGAGATTGCATCCCTCCAGGGACACGAGCTGAATACGAGGCAGATAAATAAAACTGCATAGCATTCCGTACTTCAGTTTTAAAGCACAGAATTAATACTGCATATTGAAAATTACTATCATATAAATATGAAATTACTAAATATGAGACTGCGAAAGCGTGAGAAAAATTCTAACGTTTTCCATTTTCGCTTCAGCTATCCTTATTTTTTATCTTCTTTGTCACCTATCAACCAAGCGGCCTATTTATAGAGAAAAAAATTCTGGGATTCTGGCGCAGTTACATTTGATTTAACGTAATTAAATTATTATCTAACTTATTCAAAAGAATTGTTGAATATCGAAAATTTGAAAAACGTTTCCTCACAAATATGCATCTGAAAATCTCCAGCTCAAACATACTCAAATATTGGTTTTAATATTAACGAAAAGAAATTTTAAATAACTACAACAGCAACTATTATAGCTCCCTAGTTACACATTAATGCAGTAACATTACATCATCTTTCACAGTGCAGACAATGATTTGGTAGGAAAACCAGAACAAAGGATCATCACGATGATTACGAAAATAATAAAAATCGGAATCCCACAAATATTCTCGACAACAATTCATTTAATAGGACATAAACGGGAAATATGACTCAAAAGTGACCCATAAATATCAGCATCCTCTACTCGAGATCTACGACTGAAAATCGTAAAGATAATCTCGGGCAGACAAAGGGGATAAAATTTGCAGATAAGCAGCAATTTTACCAAATTTCAGAGTTTCGTACTTAAGTTAACGATAACGACCAAGCAGACCGTTATATCATTATATTCGGATGGAATGTCACGAGACTGATTGTTATTCCACGAAGCAAATAACACGATGAAAATCAAAATGACAACTATTGCCTGGAAATGGAGAAAGCGAGTTCACTCGGCAAGAAGCCCAAACAAAGATGAAAGGCAAAATTTCCATCAAACCCTCGAAATGAAAAAAAAAGACGAGATAAGTAAACTTCAGCCATGCACATATCATCTTGTGATGCGCACTCAGCTGTCACAGTCGCGAGATGTCAATTTTATTCAGACTTATTTCTGACTCGCTCGACAGAAATAGTGTCGAAACTTTGCTGAATTGCAGTTGATTTTAAACGCAATAAATGGATTCAAGAAGTTCAAATAAAAAAGTTTTAAAACTAGCTAACGTAAGCCAGGGATAAAGCCATGTTTAACCGTACTAGAACCCAAATGGCATATCGTGTGCAAAAACAGATAAAATTGAATATATAAATAAATTGCTAAATATTAAAAAACATGCAAATACGAAGTACTGTATAAAGTTAGAGAAAGTCAAATTAAAAAAAAATTCTGTCCTATAAAACAGCAAAAATAATATTTTCTTTTGCTTTACATTATTTAAGGTTATTTGCAGGGCTATTTACAATGTTTGTTAAAAAGCATTGCCGTGATTATCCTGGCTATACAAAATACAGCACGTGATGGTATAATTACAGGATGCTCAAAAATCGCATAGCGGAAGTAGATGAAAAATGTTCTATGAGGATAAACTACAACAACAATGTTCAATTCGCAATCTTCATGCGCATTGTAACGCTACTCGTAAAAATGATTAACAAATGTATATGTTTTTTTTCCAGTGACCACCTGTCTATTGTGTAGAGTGACCAGTTTATGTTGGCTTTTTTGAAATTTTTACATTGCTAATGTACCTTAACAAGTGACCAGATAATGGATGAGTCACGTTACATCTTGCTTTAATCTTTGGACATCATGATTCTATGCATTTTTGGTTTTGTGGTTTTTTACTACATGTATTACAGTCTACATTTATAAGTGCAGTGTACATGTTCAATATTTTAATTTAATTCAGGCATTCTTTGTGTAGTGACCACCTTTGTACAGTGACCAACATAACATTTTGTAGGTGGTAACTCTAAACAGGTTTTACTGTACTTCCTAATGGAAATAAACCTTGCATGTGTTGACATTTGAATGCATTGTAATGCTATGTTCTTTTTAGTTTAATGCAAAATAAATTATTATACAGTTTTATTAAGGATTTCTTGTCATTTACCTATAGGAGAACCTACATTGGAGCACTTTCCTGGAACATACGGTATTTAAAACGTAATTCTGGAACACAACCGTAACACTTATGGTGTTCCATTATTGTTACAGGAAGGTGTTCCTATTTTTTTCAACAGGAACACAAACTCGGCAAATCC
>JAQGBX010005175.1:0-14103 GCA_034698745.1 Megaphyllum sjaelandicum | reverse complement strand
TGATTTAAATTGAATGATGATCCCCTCTGCCACATGGTACTATGTACTGACTGCAGAGTAAAGAATAGAATAGAATCTAGTTTCTCGTGTAAAATCTATATAGCTAATGTCGGTACGGTCAATTTAATTTCAGGTTTTCGATCGTGGAAAGCATACCGGAAAACCTTACATTTGTAAATAATTCCATATCATTTCCGTCAGTTTACGACGGTTGGATGAATTTGCTAAGCATTGCCCGGGAATCTATTCATATAGCATCTTCCTATTGGACGCTCCGAGCTGGTCTAGGAGTGGCAGAACATTTGGACATTGAAGTGGGTAAAATAAGTAAGGGAATTTTTTATTGTCAGTTAAGAGACAGTAACACAAATATTTTTTAACGTGTTTAGGGAGAGACAATTTTCAACGAACTCATGAGAGCTGGTACAGATCGCAACATAAGCATACGTATCGCTCAAGACCAACCCTCCTACTCCCAACCAGACCGTGACACCATTGAACTTGCAGCAGCAGGTAATAATTTAGATGACCTACAGCACCTACTGTACGATTATCCACAATTTATGTGAAATGCCGTTCTGCAAAACTTGATTTTCTCTGTGCATTTCAGGTGCGGCCGAAGTACGGAGTTTGAATTTTCAAGCTCTCCTAGGAGGTGATTATTGGTTTTTCGTGCAAATATTTATTTTATGATTTTAGTTTCACAGGGTCCCCGTTAAAATTTCATTTTCAACTTCCCTGACTTTTAAAGGTTTTAAAAACAATACCCTGACCTAGAGAATTTGGAAAATTTGTACAAGGAAAACTTAGACAATTTTGCTAATTTGTACTCGGAAAACGTGGAAAATTTTGCAAAATTGTTTTCAGAAAACTTGGAAAATTTTGCAAATATGTACTCAGAAAACGTGGAAAATCTGTACTCCAAAATGGGCCCTGAGCTAACCTTGTAGAAATATTAAATTTGTATCGCCCTGACTGTGTTGAATTTCCATAACTTTTTCAAAATAAACCATTCTTCCCTGACTTTTCCAGGTCATTTTCAAGTTCCCAGACTTTTCCAGGTTTTCCATTTCTGGGGGAACCTTGTTTCACATTTGCTCCTTTGTGCCAAAAATGCGTGATCAAGCAGTACCATTATATCTTGATTTTAGCGTATAGGCTAGCGATTAATAATCTTTCTTAATTTAGTATATAACTGGCTTCTGAATCCATATTACAAACATTACAATTTAAACTATAACCTGCGCTTCGTAGGATTATGATTAATAAATAGCCTTGAAATCCTACGCACAACTAAGCCATGGCACGTCAGCGATGCTTAATAATAGCATAATTTTCATGAATCTGACTGGTCTTCTGATCAAAATATTAGGAGACTTAATTGAGGATAAATGACTCGACGATTTCACTGTCTGATGTGGTGAGGCCATGAAAAAGTCATTAAAGTGATTTATCAGTAAAGGAAAGCATTCGACCAAATCTTTATTATGCAATTTCCCAAGAATTGTTCCTTATTATGTTATCTCAAGCGAGCATTCAAAAACTGAAATTATACATTTTTTTAAATATGAAAGATACAGTTTTGTTGATGTGTAAATGTGACATAAATAAACATTCGAGACAATATAACTGATATTTTTGGCATTGTGAAAATAACAAGTACAAAAGATTTCTTTTCTTGGAAATTTTGCCTCAGAAAATCTTAAAATTTAAGAATGGGAGCCTTTTCTTTAAAAAATCTGACCCAGGTCGCTTTTTATATTTTTGCTTAGCGCCATATGTTGCTCATAATGTCAAAACAGTTGTTTCATTAAATATCATTCCACTGTCGACAGTTAATGTCCAATATTGTTTTGGATATTTTTCTATTTATCTACATTATTTTATAAATAACATTATACAATGTATAAAACGAGACCTTGATGTAATTATAGAACACAATGATGCTGAAAATGTACAAACTGTCTTTTAGCTGGAATTTTGCATACCAAGTTCTGGGTTGTCGATGGGAAACACTTCTACATTGGCAGTGCTAACATGGATTGGAGGTCTCTGACACAGGCAAGTGAACCACGCGCTGTAGACTTCAGCATCAACGAAACCTTCATTGCTTATCATTATGTGCTTTTGTATAACTTTTTAATTCAGGTTAAGGAGGTGGGAGTTATTGTGACCGACTGCAGTTGCCTAGCTGAAGATCTTGATAAGATTTTCGACATTTATTGGATGTTAGGCGTTCCTGGTGCTGTCATTCCTCCATCTTACCCTTCCGATCTTGAGACAGATTTTAATTACACTAATCCAGCCATTCTACCATTAAATGACACTATGTCCCAAGTGTACTTCGGAGTGAGTCTTTCTTAAATATGTTAGAATTTTTTAATATTTTAACTACAAATTTTCTGACCTCTAAGTGGTTGTCATTTTTTCTGTGTTTTGGACAGAGCTCTCCACCACCTATGTGCACCGAAGACAGGGCCAATGATATCGACGCCCTCATTGACGTTATGGATAAGGCAGAAAAATTTGTTCACATTGCTGTCATGGATTACTACCCTACAACTCTTTATACCAGTACCACTGAGTAAGTACACCACAGGAGTGGAATTTTAATTCTGCAGCTAACAACTGAGTGGGTAACTAAATTCCAGTATTTAATCTTGCAGATTTTGGCCCGTGATTGATGACAAATTAAGACAGATCGCTATCGAGAGAGGGGTTAAAGTGAAACTTCTCGCGAGTCATTGGAACCACACACTTCCTACTATGCCATACTATCTAAACTCACTGGCAGCGTTAAATAATACATACGCACCCATCAGCATTGAAGTGGTAATCTGAGTTAACAAAGCCAGGTTTATTTGCAACATTAATAGTTAGAAATATTATTAACAAAAACGAATGTCACTTTCTTTATCAGAAATTATTTGTGGTGCCCAGTTATACAGCAGAACAACAAGCAATACCCTATGCAAGAGTCAATCATAACAAATACATGGTTACGGATAATGCGGTTTATATTGGTAAGTGTTTCAATATTGCTTTTCCATGATTTTTCGAAGCAAGTCAAACTCTTGTGCATAATTCCTATAGGAATTTAAACTATAGGCATAAGCATAAAATTGGGAATAATATTGAAATGACTTTTATCAAACTCTCGATTCCTAGTCAGTTTCTTTCGATCAAATACGTTTAATTTCATGCCAAAAGGTATTTTTGAAACTTAATATAGAGCTAAGAAAAAATTGGTTAGTAAGTAAACCAGATGGTATAAAAATAAACCAAGAGAGTTAAGTCCACAAGGTTCATTTTACAAGGATTCAGGATCTGTTTATTAGTCATGCATAAAATGCTTATCTTATTCGCTATCAAAATAAAGTCTCATGGAAACATTTTTTAAAAAAAACTTAGGAACCTCAAATTGGTCAGCAGATTACTTCATAGACACTGGAGGAGCATCGATTATTGTAAATCAGACCCTTGCCTCCATAGTGCCAAACATAACAGTTAACGATGTTCAGCCGATGAAGGAAGATATGCAAGCATTGTTCGAGAGAGATTGGACATCGGAATATGCAAGACCGCTCTCGGAATTTCTTGGGAAAATGTGAAATATGCTAGTGACACTACGGCATTGATTTGACTTTTTCGTCTTCAAAATATGAAATAGAAAAACAGCTAGTTCCAACAACAAATGTTGTGCCTTCTGTGCATCACGGATTTGAATTCACAGAAAATGCACAGGCCTGCGACTGAATTTGAAATGAACTTTGTGATTATATTTGCAGGTCTAGTGGATACGAATCATACTGCAGGACGTCATTGTAAAATCATGAATTTATGATACATATCAATCCTATGAGTTAATTTTAAATAAAGTGTTCGTTAATTTGTTCATGCGTTTATGCTGCGATTTTCATTTTAAGTCCAATTACACTAGCTAACTGCATCATGGTAAATGGATTCAAGAAGAACCTGAACAACCATGTTGAGCAACAACTACAGGTATGAATATCCATGCATGTTTCAATCCTACGTACCATAAATGTACTTGACTGCCAGAACGTCCCATTCAATTATGCTTTCAATTTTATCCATGAGTTTAACTATGATAACCTCTTCTGTGAAAAAATTGGCGAATGGATTGAGGATACAGTGTTACTTGAGGAAAGTTCAGAAACATTAATTCTTGGATTTTCTTCTTTTTTGATGATGACCCTTATATTTACCATAGGTTCCTATATGCTAAAGGTTTTTTCATTAGGAAACATTCTAGGGCATGTAAACATATATTGTAGACATTTTTATGGGACCAGTTAGGGAACTTTAGGGAAGTTTTGTTTCTGTTGCCATAAATACTGTAAAAAGGAACTTTCAACAAGACTCTGATCAGGATTCACATCCATAATTTCCTCACGTGTGAATAGCGCCACCACTTTTATAGAACATGCAACTACTAGTAATTAACATTCGCTAAAGTTAGCACACACAAAATGAAAACATATAATTAAGTCCATATTACACGATAAAGTTTTAAATCTTACCTTTACTTTGCCAACGTTCCCAACTTCAGTGAGGAACATGAAATAAACATCGAGGCGCTCTCCTGACGAATCTCGAAGGTGTGCGATTCTGCGGTGAGCCTTTATTGCGCTCGAACATCTTCATTTTTATTTCTACATTTGTGCGACCAGGTGGCGCTAGCGGCCCGCTAAAAATAGCTAAAAAAAGGCTCGATTTGCGAGTTGTGGTGTGGGGTCGAAAACTGCCGGAAGAGGACAGCGCAGAACGGCTGTTGGTATTTGAACGGTTGCCAAAACCTTATTTGCAAAGTTAATCAGAAACATTAATAATCAATTAAATTTTAAAAGTAATGTAATGTATTTGGTAGCAATACAAAAGATTTTTAAGAATCTTCTACTCTAAGAAACTGACATATAGTCCTCTTAAGTTTTTTAGTGCGCATGCGCAGAGACACAGCTAGTGCTTCTTGTGACGAAAAATGTAACACTTGAAACTAGGCAAAGTGTGATGTCTTCGATGACGTCACTGAGCCCCGAATACACTTTCACAAGCACTTTCAGCATTAGCAAAAGACAATGCACCACCGAGTGACAAAAAATGCAAGCCTTGAAGTTGCCGTTTTCAGTTGCGCCATCCAACGCCACTGAAAACTGAAAAGGACTCTATTACCAATAAAGGTAGCGTCGATGTATCAAATGAACCAAATTCAACCAATACGGATCGAACGACTGACGCGCCTAAACTGCGTTGGAATTAATGGACCATGGATGATTTCAGTGTAAAAATGGTACCTCTGTTAATAAGTAGCTAGGAAAAGATCTAGCAGAATTTAAGGTTTTCTTCCTGAGTTTTACAACTTTCTGGAATTTGCTCTATTCCCATACTGATAGCAGTTTTTTGTGTGTTAGAAATCCAGTTTGTTGAAATGGAAATTTTGCTGCAATATGGCTTTTTAAAAAAAGTTTTCTGTTCCGGTACTTTTTCGGAATTGGTAAATATGCAAAAGTGAACATATCCAAAGCTTTAAAAAAAACCTTATTCCTTAATTGTAACTTATATATGCTGCAAATTATATCAATTAAATCGTTCTTAATCATAAAGTAGGCTGATTTGGTGAATCAACATGGAATCATTCTCCATGTTGTGGTTTGGATATATAGCTTTAAGCAATATTTTCAATGATGTTTTTCTGCAGATATTGAGTTAAAATAATTAGTACTTAGGTTGAAATGTTTTAAATTTTCTACTGATCCGTTTTATGTGAAGTAAATTTGTTGTAGATATTTTCGTTAAATTGCATCAACAATTTTTCATATTTTTTTTTAGAAAAAACCCTGCTTTGACGCATAAATGCATGCTTGGCAAACAATAAAAATGCAACATAAGAAATTTAATTTTTCATTTACGAATAATTGGTAATCTTCGAATACATGGTTTTGCATAATGCCTAATTACCGAATAAATGAGCAATACATTTCATACCGTAAGTCGTTTTCTATTCTCCAATGCAATAATTTCCAAATGAATGATATACAATACATCTCATTCCCCCAGCAATTCAATTTTCAGTTCATTTCATTTTAAATTTAGCAATTATTCCTAAAGAGTATAAAGATCATAGACCGTACTCTCTTTATAATTCAATTTCGTCGTTTTGCAAAGCATGGTAATATCAAGCAGACATTTTGCCTTTTTAAAATTGCGTTAAATTCCCGCCACTTTCAATGAGACCAGACTAACTTGCATATTCTCGCAGATTCTGTGAATCGCCTTATATTGGCAAGTAACTTGGTGAGGCAAGAAAATTGATGAAACTGAATATCCGGATACAACCCTCTACAAGTTTATGATTAAGCAGACGAATTCCTTTCTGGTCATGATGACGAAGTTGCGGTGTTGAAGTCTACATTCTTCAGTTTATGCTACTATCATAGCTACACCTGCGTAAATGTACTTATAAGAGAGGAGTTTTCTGATTATATCGCATTTTTAATTCTCCCAAAAATGCAGGTAATTTGTGCGTGTCATTTACAATGTTCTTAGTACAAATGAAGTAGCTAGGCCTAATGTCAATTTTTTCTACGTTGCTATAGAGAGAAGAAAAAGCCTTACAGGACGCGTTGGAAGTGATGATTTCTAGATTGCATGACATGAAAGCAACTTTAGCCTCACTTTTGATGAAACTTGACCATGAACACGAAACCATTAATTGGTAAGAACTTGGTTAATTATGCGGTGTACCAACCGGTGTGCGGCTTGATAGCCTACAAAGTGCTGGTGCGCCCTTTACTCGAATATGCCAGTGCTGTTTGGGACCTCCATACCAAATCCCTCCATGACTTATTGGAACGTCCACAGTGTCAATTAAGCTGCTCGGCAAACCTCAGGCCGTTACTCCTGGGACACCTGCATGACCTCCACTCTTAGTAATCTGCAACTACCCCCCATCCCTCTCTGTTCGAAGGAAAGTACATATAGGCTCCACCTTCTCTTCAGCATTTTTAACTCTCTCACAATCCTAGACAAAAGCCACTTTCTCCCTAACCCCCATTTCTCTGGCCACTGCGATCATCCTCTCAAAGTACGCCTGCACTCTCCCAACCACGATTTCTATAAATTCTCTTTCTTCCCTCGCTCGATCCCACCCTCGAACAACCTTCCTTGCAAGGTTGTACAGGCCCCATCCCTTGAATCTTTCAGATCTCGCCTTGCCGCCATTCGCCCTGCACAGGCGTGCGACAACATAAAGCATGCGGACAACCCACCTGTCTCTCTGAGACCCACTAAATCACCATAAGGCCTCGGCGCGGTGATTAATCACTGAATTAAACTAAACCGGTGATCGATTTAAAACTGTCATGGCTTGACAGCTGATTATGAAAATGTGGAATGTAGCGTTAGCATATCGTAGGCTAATTGAAAATTATCGTTATTAGTTTGTATAGTTCTTGATCCCAACACACTCTGTTACAGGCCTACCATGCTGGACAGCTATGCTTTGTTGTCAGGCCAAATGAACACCTTTCTGAAAGTACTCAAGAATGAAAAGACTCCTATTCTACGAAACTTGATAACTCTGCCCATACGCTTACATCCTGATCGTGATGAGGAGTTGTCGGTTAGCATTGTTTTGATAGTATTCGAAGCATCGGAATGTCAGTTTTCTTCTGAAAATGTTGATATGCATGTTACTCGAATTCTGGCGTAATTTTTACAGAAACTGACTGAGAAGCGGATTTCAGTTTTCAACCACGAGGTAGTGCCAGACTACCTCCGAACAAAGCCTGACCCAGATGTGGAGCAGAGGGAACAGCAGTACATCCAGCGCGCCAATCAGATAGTACCGGACATGGGGCATAAACAAGTTAACACTATTAACAAAATTGTTAACCAAACCCTGGACCTAATAACAACTGCTCGAGACCATTGGGAAAGTGAAGCTGGTTAGTGAAACTAATAAAATTGGTTTACTCCATTGCACTTGTAATTGTAACAAAGTTAATTCTTTATATGGTATCGCTACTCAGAATATGAACACTTTATGTTAATCCCATTAGCTTTCACTGGGTTCCCAAAGTTCAGAACCTACTCGCAGATGCTGAGGCAATCTAATGTATGATGATATACAGAACTTCACCTTTGGGACCTGCTAGTCCCAAAAATCCGTTCAGTTTTATTTCACAATCACTTTAGATTTCAAATGTTGGCAGTCAACTATGCGAAAACAAATTATAAAATGTTATTTTAATTCTAATTCTCTACCCTGCAGTCAGTACATAGTACCATGTGGCAGGGGGATCATTATACAATTTGATTGACCCCAAATTAGCTCATTATTTGCTAGCACCAAACAAACTAAAGCCAAGGACATGTTGGCTCGACACCATCAAAGCAAATATTAGCTCATTCAAGCTTATTTTTTGCTTGATGAGAAAAACGTGGAGAATTCTGGCATATGCTGTATCTGAGTTTGTTACTGAGACTGCATGAATCATTTTCATAAAAAAATAATGACAACTCCAGTATGAGTCATCAATGGGTGGCTCAATTATCAATGCTTATTTCTAGCTGTTAAAATGAAGTGTATAAATTATAAGGTAAAAAGCACTTAATTTTCTCTTTAAATTTTTCCGTTGTTTTTTTTTCCTATCTTCGACTTGAATCAATGCTATTTTTCACGTTTGATCTCAATTATTTTCATTGACTTCATTTAAAACATTATCCTTTGGTGGTATTGCGTTTAATACCGAATTCGGCATAACTGGTCACAGAAGCAAGCTCGTATATTATTTATTACTGAAGTTTCACATGGAACAGATGTTTTGTCAACTTATAAGATTGCATTTTTTTTTAAATTTATTCCACTCATTGCATTTATATTGGATTTAGGTTCAAGAGGAAATACAGCAAACACATCTTCGCTCAATGACACCCACTTATTAATAAGTGCCGTTTGCCTGGGTAAAGGGCTGAAAGCTCAAATGAAAATGGCTACAGGACCGCCACCCTCTATGCAAGTACCAACATCTGCATCTTCGCAGCCACCTACATCAGGTATGACCAAATTTATCTGCTGTTATTTATTTTGGTTAGTGTTTATTAGCTAGATTTTAAATGGTCAGCTTGATTCTAAGGATGACATTTAAAGTTTAATTTGTATTACTGAAGTTTTATATTTTAATTTTATATCTTTTTTTATGCCAAAACTGGCTATTGAGAATCTGTAGAATATCTTTATGTACAGTATATTTGCATCTGCCGCTGATCGACTCGCCATCTGAAGGCAATTTTCCTACAAAAAATTAGTGATCAATTAGTGAGCAGTTTGCGACTGTACGTTACGCAGTCTCCAATCTTAACCCATTATTTTACTATACTTTTTTACGTTATGTGCACGAAACAACACTAGGGGTCACAAAATCTCATTCTTTAACCTTCTGAAACAAATCATATATATTGTACAAGTTCATTAGTTGCAATGTACTTGTGATATGCAAACCAGTAAATAATTCAGCATCATTACGTTTTTATTTATTTCAGTTGGACAAGGGCTGGGGAAGGTGCCTAGTGCTATAAAAACAAATATCAAAACTGGAGCATCGATCCATCCTTATTCAAAGTAAGCTCATTGTAGTGCATGCTCACCTGTTTTTTTTAAGTAATGCACACTGCTTATGCACTTTTATTTTCTCAAGTGGCAAACATTGCCCTGACTCTTTTAGGGCATGAATTGTTTTCTTGAACATTTTGTTTCCACCTACTTGTAAATTTTCAACTGTAAATCTTTTAACTGTGAAATCCTTTGATAATTACTTTTCCCCGTAACCACAACTTTCTTCAGATGATGGGAAAATTTAAAACATTGCAAAATATGCTACTGTAAATTGAATTTCTAATATAATTAACTGTCAATTTTATGGAAAATTTGCAATGATATGTAGATCTCAGCAGCTGAAGAAGTCTACATAATCGGGGAAAATCAAGATGTGGTAATAATGCTAAATAAAAATTGTTTCGTTTGATTACTTATTATCAATATATAAACTAAAATGCACTGCAATAAACTATTCACAATAATTTTCTATTGCATTTTTTTCTTTAATGTATTTGTGTTCTTCAACATTGTTTTAAGGATTCATTCCATTCAGGATAGGAAACCTATAAAGTAAACAGAGCAACTATATTTATAAATAAAAAATTAATTTTTAACAATTTGTTTAAGTGCTGTACTTATATGATTAATTCCCTGAAAATGGGGGTTAAATAAGTATTATCAAGATCTACACTTGTCTTGTAAAATAGTATTGCGCATAGTCTCTAATAATGAACCTGCACAAATATGTATTTTAAAAATTTGTAACTATTGTGGATTTTATTAGGCCGGCTTCTTTTGACGAGTTAGCAGCATTTCGACCTTGCTGCGTGATAGTGAAATCATTATTTCTACCGAATAATTAGCTTTTGTTTTTAAATTGTTTAGTAATTTGTTAAATTTCTCAAATGTTTTTTTAATTTTTTTAATAAGGTTCTTTGTTATTAGATAATGACAAACAATGCACACTTTTCAAACTTGTTTTTATAAATAAATGATAAATGTACTTTGGCTTTAGCACTATTATAGCACAATTTCTAATATAGTGATGGCTGTCCATTCCAATGTATGCATTAATTTTTAAGTCTGGCTCATTTTCAACTTTATTATCACCTTCGTCGTACATTCATAACAAAAGACTACATATTAAACTATGCTACCTTAACTTCCTCAAATCATGCATTTATTCATGATTCCACTGTGGATGTTGAACAATTGTTGCCTGGGCTTGTGCTTAGGTATGACGAAAACAATTAGGTTGCAATGTTTAAATTGTGAGAATTTTTCATTGACCGGATTTTTGAAAATATGCCTTTTATAACTTCGCTAAGATTGCTAGAATTGCCAACAAGCATTTCGGATATGTTCACCAAAGATTTTATAATTTTCAAAATGATGTGAGCAAAGTTTGTTCAAGCCACCGTGCAGTAAGTGTTACTGAATTTATTCAGTGTTTAAACTGGAAAGTTTAGGGTACAGTCTTGAAGGTTAAAGCATGAGGTTATTTAAGGTTTTACTAATTTTACTAATTAGTAGTAGAAGCATGGGAAGAATTTTCATGGTGGCAGTATTGTTTATTTAAAAACAAAATGATAGTTATCCATGCAATATCTTCTGATCTTTTTATTTTGAAAGTTGTAAATAATTGTTTTTTGCAATGACGTATTTAATCACACTTATTATGAAATGAGCACAAGAATTTCTATCAAAATTAAGCATCAACAAGTATAAATACCATACAAAACATTCATAAATTTTACTAAAATGTACAAATGACTCTTATTTTTGTCACATATTTTATCTGAAAAATTATTATTATTTATTTATTATCCAACCTCATTGGTGCAGTCATCCTATAACATTATCCTCTAAGTCATTGTTTTCTTGCACATAATAACAAAGCATGGAGATTTTGTGAACATATTGGCATTAGGGGCCGGTTAACAAAAATTTTGTCCATTTCATTTGGTTTATGTATGTCCCCTTGCTTGTGTTTTGTAGAATTTGTAATAATGCCCTCTCTTATCAATCAGTTCATCGTGAGTGCCAATTTCAACCACTTCTCCTTTATCTATGACAACGATTTGATTAGCATCTTTTATTGTTGTCAGCCGGTGGGCCACAGAAATGCAAGTCCGACCTTTTTGGGCTCGCTCGAGCGCTTCTTGGACCACCTTTGCAAATGAAATTATCAGATTAGACAATGAGACTGATGTAATAGATTAGCTACTGGATGCTATTTTTTAAAAAAAATTATTTCATAAATGTTAATCAGAACTTTCAAATTCAAAATGAAATAGCAATGACGTTCTTTTTCTCTCATTTTTTACCCTACAAAATCACGTTGTATTACTGTTTAAAAAATAAATTTTAAATTGTTTTTGTTACTTTAAACATTTCCTCATTCTGTTAATGCATCTGTGATGCCGTTGCACCATAACACATCCATTAACTACCAACCAACAATTTACAATCTTTAGCATTTTTACTCTTCTTCATTGCATGACCAATTGCACGAACCCTATAATCTGGCATTGCTTTAGATTATGAACTTGAGCTCTAATTTGGGTCTAATCATACCTTTTCACTTTCAGTGTCCAAGGCCGATGTGGCTTCGTCGAGAAGCAGAATCTTAGGATTCCTCAGTAGAGCCCTAACAATGGCTATCCTTTGCTTTTGTCCGCCACTTAGTTGTGTGCCTTTGTCGCCTACCGAAGTTTCGTAGCCCTGAAAGCAGATCGAAAGAGATATTTTTAAAGGTATGTCAGTTGTTTTCGTCTAGGTGGGTTGAGCCATTTAAGCTTCGAGACTTCATAGCACTACTAATACGTGACAACTGCTGAAGTGTTTATCATATAAGCTATAAGGTTGGCTATGTTTGGGCTTCTTGTATGAATCTCGTGATTGACACAAACATTTCGCATTGAGACAGTGTTGTTTGCGTTGTCATTGAAATCTACTTTAATATGATGTCTACAAAATGTGAGTTTCTGTGGGCTTGTGCATTGTGTGTCGGTCAAAGTTGATGTCTCAGTAAATATTAGAAACAATTGTCTGAAGTGATTAAAATGTGCTTAAATGTTTAATCGCATGGCAACAATACAGCGTTCTCTGAAATGCGTACAGTAGTGTGTTACCTGAGGAAGTCCTGTAATGAAGTTGTGGATGTTAGCATTAACAGCCGCTTTAATTAATTCATCCATCCCGACCTCGCGAGTGTTGTCACAGTAGGCTATGTTTTCTGCTATGCTGCGGTCAAAGAGCATCGGCTCTTGAGATACAATGCCTATGCGAGAGCGCAGCCACTGAATGTTTAGCTCGGAAATGTCTTCGCCGTCCATTGTCTGCAGTTTAATATAACAAACTTAAGCTTTGTTCTTCCCCATTATGCTTTCCTAATATCGTTCTTTTTCTAAAATAACCTTGCGAGTACTTACCACGCATCCACCGGCAGGGTCATAAAACCTTTCCAACAGCTGGATGGTCGTACTTTTTCCACAACCACTGCTGCCAACTAAAGCTATGACTTGCCCTGGGTTGATGTTCAAATTCAAATTGCGTAATACGGGAACGTCCTTTCTCGTCGGATAACTGAATTTTACATTCCTGAATTGCACCAAACCGGGTGTGTCATCAGGCTGTTATGAAATAAGATCAATTAATAACTTGTCTGTGATCATGAAAAGCTGTGGGACATATGACCTCAAGAATAACATCATCAAAGACTGGATCGATCTACGAAGAAAATCAAAACTTCACTTGCTCACCAAGCATATTCCATTTGTGGAAGATGAGTCAATCACAGGTTTTCTTTCTATTAATTGAAAAATTCTGGATGCCGACAGCATGCCTCTGGTAGCGTTAGGAGCAAAGGCAAAAGCGTTGCCAACCATCCTCGTACCAATAATCAAGAGTTCTGCTACCCTGAAAAATTCGTGACTTAGCTGCTTGGTAATTGGTAACATTCGGTAAGGAAATAGTCTGGTAAGTTTTACCCACTTGAATACATTCTCGTAATTGGCAGCACTTTGGTTCATGAGTATTCCTCCATAATACATAGTGGCTATATTTAAGTATAAAGAAGGTATAAATCTAACGTTTACAGGTTTTCCTCTATAAGCCCCTCATTCTTAGTCTTACCTGCGTAATCGAAGAATGGAATAGATTGTGAGAAGCCAAAAACAAATCCCCGTACATGTGCTGATAGAAATGCTTGTCTGTGTTAAAATAACTTAGTCAGAGGAAAAATCATGGAATGGACATTTATTACATATATTTCTGAAAATGTGCCTGTACTATATGCTAAATTCTGTTTGGTCTATTCAAATTCATCATTACCAACCGTGGGCGCAGCGCCTGTTGGTATCTGTCGCAGACCAGAGCCAATGATGCTCCGGCAGCAGATATCGATCAGGGTTCCCCCAGACCTGGAAAACCTGGAAAAGTCAGGGAACTTGAAAATGACCTGGAAAAGTCAGGGAAGAATG
>JAQGBX010005174.1:0-14105 GCA_034698745.1 Megaphyllum sjaelandicum | reverse complement strand
ATTTTTATTTTATGTAATTTTATAAAATCTAAGAAATCGGTATTTAGGATCTTAAAAAATATGAAAGTTGCATTACTCTTCAACTTTAAGGCCTTCACCCATCGCTTTATTTTCTAGTCTTCCTTGAATTTTCATCTGCTAGCTATTTCATATTAGCTATTTATGCGCATTATTATTGTCCCAAAAGATAGACAAACTTAGTTTCAGAATAACTTTCGAAGCAGTATCGTAGTAATGTACTGTATATGCCTACTCATATATACATGAACATTGTATAGTGTAGTACTTGAACATACGAAAACTTACTTGAGCTTTCTCTTTAAACCCATGTCGTGGCGCTTTAAATGCGCGCTTATCTAAGTTTTCCCTAAATCTCTCGAAAGGAAGTTGAATCCATGGATAAATCCAAAATAATGCTGGTGAAAAGCTTTGTAAGCCTATTTGGATGCGAACGACTGACGTAGAAATCCCATTGAATTTGCGAAATTTCATTCGTAAATTCGTTTGCATCCGGCGCATTCTTGGCAAATTGCCTCTCGTATTTAGTTATTAATGCGAGCTGGCATTAACTTGGCATTAACCGAGCATCTTCGAAGCTTAAACACTATGGCGATAAATGCTGTCCGCTCACTAGAGTACCAGCACCAAAGACCATCACTTTTCAAGTTTGCTGAATTGAGACGATAAACATATAATTTCACTCTTGAGTGTAAAGCCTTAATGTAATGCTATAAAACCACCGGCTTTTCATGAGCATCTTATCTCGGAAGTGCGATGCTGCGTTCTGTCTAAACTCTTTAAATCCCAATCTACAGTATATTGGCAACGTAATTTTAAAGCATTTCTACTGGCAATTGGTAAACAACGTCATCTTATGGACTTTTACTATCATAAATGGACACCTATAAATGGTATAACATTTATCATTTTCATGACCATAAAATGGCTGTGTATGCTCGATAAATTAATGACGTGCTACCTATGCTTTAAGATAGTTAATAATCTTAATACACTGTATATAAAGATACTCAATTATAATAATGTTTCCAAGCTATGCACTTGGGTCGTTAGCAATTACTATTTTTTTTTCAGGTTAAATGTTTGAAATGAGAATACTTTCCAATTGTATTGTCGAGTAAGTGCTAGCTGAAACTTAAATTTCTTTTAAGAAATCTCTAAATTGAAGGCTTTATTTATTTTAAGAAATGTCGGGGGATGAAAACATAGGAGACAGCAGAGTATTGTGTTTCAAAAGCCATTATTCTGATCAATATTTGATGCTTTTTAGCTTTTTCTTCGCAGCTCAAGTGCGTCTGACGCTTATGAAGCCATAGAATGGTTGCTGATATACTCTGTAGATATCTTGTATTATTTTGTCCACCATCAGACGTGTACAGCTAAAGATAAGAGACAAATTGGCAAACTATAAGTTATAGCCCGAGGATTTTTTAGGTGAAATATCCACATAAAAAAACTGAAAAAGCTGCGGTTTCAACTGAAAGGATATACGTACAGCAAACTTAAATTTGATATTTTTTTGGGCTGGAGATAACGGTGAAAGATAGCCCCCAAAGGAAACAACATTTAAGTTGAACCAGGTGTTCTTTTAAAAAACAGTTGTTTGTATAAAATTGCGGTTTTTTTTGGTTTTTTTCCCCAAAAATCCAAGTAATTTAAATACATAAAATAATTGAATGGCAAGTAAGACTAAAGGCACAAATCACTTTAAGAGAGCTAAGATTTAGTCAGTGTTGAAATTGTTTTTATGGTTTTTGTTTCCTCCAAAAAATTTTTGAGTACTTGGGAACATTGGTGAAATGTTATCATATACTTCCCAAATGCCCATGCACATTCTGCAGGTATTTGCGACCTCTTGACTAGGGTGTGGCAGATTAACTATATGCGCCGTTCACGAGTTTAACGAAAATGTAATTCAACTGCGTATATGGCGATTTTGCCTTACACAAAACGACCATGTGACATTACGATGTCATTTGTATCTAAATTCTTATTGATAGTGCCTACGTTTGTGAGGTGGATCATTCCATACACAAATTCGTAAAGTTGTGACGACTCTCCAAAACCATCAACCCAGCGAGTTTATCGGTTTTCTGCGTCTCGAAAATTCACTTTGATGCGATGAAATGTCTATGAATTTCTTTTCTAGAGTTCTCATCTCAGTTAAACACGATTACGTCTTTAGAGGCTAGCGTTTTATGAAATTTCGGGAAGCTATTGACGTTTTCGTGCATTATCCAGTTGTTCATATAAAATTCATGGGGGAAGGAGCTGGGCGCCATCTTGGATTCCTTTCATTCGTTCCTTTTGTTTCATTAGAAAAGTTCGAAGCTCCCAATTTTTGCATTGTTTTTACCTTTTTCCATCAAATGGACGTGGGCATCGTTTTCGTCTGTTGGTTGCCTAATGATGCACGGCAATTGTTGGCGTATCGTCGTTTCGGCATTTTTACGAGTGAGATATACCATGGCACAATGCCGGCTTTGCATAATGGCACATAGTTGAAAAAAAATAGGCCCTATCCTTTTTTTCCACCTTCATTGTTTGAGCCATGAGGGGGCGATTAAACTATAATGAAGTATTTGCACGTTATTTCTCCCACTGTGCTGGGTACGCTTTTATTAACGTTTTCGTAATGCGAAACTGGGGATAATAACAATGAAATGTTCGGTAAATTGATAGGCACCGCAGTTGCTGGCTTCGGTTATGACGAAGCTGTTGCTGTCGACCAACGACAATGGAGGTTGGTAATTGCTTTCCAAACTCGCAAATGTTTGTAAGCTTCCAATCGTGAATTGGCCACAAAATTCGCTTGCAGAGAGGATATACGACTATTAATAAAAAAAAAGTTTAGTTTTTCGATTGAATGTGTTTCGTCAAAAGACAACTAACAATTCAAAACTTCTTCACATTTTTTCACAATATTTGTGAATTGTTGGGACATTCTTTCCAAAAAGCCATTTTCCGACCATTGTATACGTATTCATGTATGCAGCTCGTTTCAGAAAACAGACATCTTTAAATTAGTACAATACCTATAAATGTATATATTAGTTTAGAAATATTATCATTTACAAAAATCGATTACATCGTGCAATTAATTCAATAAAATGTTGATAAACTTTGTCCTTACATTCTCTCATCACTCTTGACTTTCATTGAGGCATGTTTATACAAAAAATATACAATTTATAAAATTGCTGAAATTTTTTTAAAATATAAGCACACTTTTTATTACATGTATACCTGTAGATGGAATATAATTTTCGTGTTTAAGAAAATCAGGGATTTGGGTGTTCTTTATTAAAGAAAGAAGTGTAATATTCCGTCATTGGAGATCGATCTTTGCCATCAAGCCACAAAGCAAGATTCGTTTGGCAGTGGAAAACATTACTTTTAATTTGAAGAATGTGATTTTTTTCTTGAAATTGCCATTTGTGCCAATTAAATGAAAGCCAATCTACACATTTTTTTCTTCATTCTTTTATCTTCTACAGCTATTTTTTTCTGAATCGTCGCGATTCGAATCTGCTCTAGTTGCTCACTAATTGAATTTGGGGGATTGCAAAAAATTAACTAAGTGATCGACTGACAAGAAGATATACAGTACATTTACTAGGATGCAGCGAAGGAAGTCATCGCTCTAATCCGAAGCAATCTATGGTCTTCTGGGTTTATAAGTAATGAACAGTAGGTCTACTCATTTCAGAGACGAAAACTGATTCAGACTTAATTCGCGCGATAAAAAAACCTCTTTGAAATTGTTAACTGGAGAACTGTTGAATCCAGATTGCATCAGTTTTTTTCTGCAGCTATCGAGATGCGATGTACCTATAAGGTCATGGAATGTTTTTTTCCGCAGGACTGTTCCTGTTGCTCTCTTAATTAGTTTCAGAATTAAAGGCATATTTGCATGAAAGGACTATAGACATTAAACATGCTCCATTTGGTTGGAGAAGAACACATCACTCACTATTTTCCTATTTTCTAAATTTGGGAAATATTGGAAAATTGGGAAATATTACAACAATACTCTGTTCAATCTTATTTGAATGAATCAAATGCTCGAAATCCAAGGAATGCGTTTTACATTCATGTGTTTGATTAGTCTGCACTTTTACAGGTAATTGCGATATCAATTATTAAGGTTTAATTTATGCACAATTTCGCTAGCTTGAAAGTCGAGCATCGAACCAATTACAATGCTGCTACACTGTTATCATTGTTCCAATTATGCAAGAAAATATAACATACAGTGATATAACGCTCTTTCCAGATTTTGTGCAAAGGAACTTTGTATATAGTCTGTAAGGTCTCAATTTCTAATGTACGACCTCGTATACAGTACAGAATGTTTTCTGTAATTTTTTTGATGGATGCATTCCAACATGGATGAAGGCATCATGCAGGCGCTATACCCTGTATGTACAGTTTACATTTTTGTCTTTCATTATTAATTCCTCTCCTTACGGAAATCGATATAACTAATGAAATATAGTGTCTCATAAAAGTTTAATGTACAGAATTGCATTTATAATGATTATGCAATTAAGTAATCATATTTTCGTGATTGGAGAATTTAATATCAGCTACTTGTTTACTTTAATGCGGGTCGTCGTTGCTATATATAAAGGAGCGTTGTCTGTTTCTATACTGTATTTTTAACTTTATAATGTTTAATGTACATTCTGGATGAACTACTTTTCTTTTTGTTTTGGATAAAGGTTCTGCAATTGTCTTGTGGCTAAAGAAGTGGAAATCTAGTATGCTACTTTATGTACACCTTTCAGGCTGTCGATACTACAGTTAAAATCAATCAAATAATGATGCATGCGCGTTTTAAGAGACTGACCTGCGACATAATCGTTTTAGCAGCGGAGAATCTGTATGTAGTTTTGCAGTTTTGAATATCAATCACCTTGTTGAATTATTACATCAGATAACTGCTTTGCAGCTTCGCTGAAACGGAATTTTTTTCATCTTCTACGAAATTGATGAGAAGCCATTAGGCAGAGATTTTATGTCGACGTTCTCACAAGAACTGAGTAATCGTACATGTAATTCCTCGGGCTGAAACCATTCGAAATGGGCCTCGTTGAAAAATTATCATCTTGGAAGCGTTGAGTGGGCATTTTTTAAGGAAATATTTCTACTTTTATCTCCAGACGAATAATGCGGTAGTATTTGGAGAATTGATGAGTTCAATTTTCGCGTCTTTCTTGCGTTTTCCGTAAACTGCATTTGCGAGACGAATTTTCTTTTGATTAACTTTGGGTGAAAACCACGACCAAAGTATTAGTATAAAAAACACAATTTCATATTTGAATGTTTATTTCCACAAGAGAGACAAAATATTGTTATCGTTTTAGAAATAATAATTTTGTATGGTGTGTTGCTAATGTACATATTAACCAAGGCTGCTAAGGTGCTCGCAAGTTTAATTTTGTTTCGAACTACAGGCGTTTCACTCTTTTGACGTGAACTAATATTAAATACTACGAATTCCAAATATTTTTCTTTTTAACATGCATGCTAGCTTATATAAGAATTTAATTACCATTTGATGGACTAATTGGAGATAAACTCTTGTTAGCATTTTCCAAAAGTTATCACAAAACCGTTTTAATTACATTAAAACAAAAAATTCAGCTTTTCAACGGGTTATTTTTTATACTTCTATGCAAAATAATACACTTACGCACGCTGTATGCTTATTATTTCTGTTATCGGGTTTTTATTGTCTGCTAGAAATTAAAATTTCTACGCAATCCCCCTCTTTATTGAACCACATTTTTTGAATTCATGCATCGAATATGTCTGCAGGAAGAATATCCGGCTTTGGCGACATTACAGTCAACAATGAAGTGGGACACATCCTATCCGCATAAAAATCGATTAAACTACCAAAACCACAAAGGCAATGGCAAATAATGCAGGGTATTTTTTTGTTTAATGTTGTTTTCGATCGATTGCTGACGTCTTAAGCCTATACATTTGTTGAAGAAATGTAACTTTTTACATGTCCATAAAATGTAATGATGGCCACGCAATGGTGTGTTTGTTGTGATAGGTGCTTGAATACTGACTGTTGTTAATATACTGTACACATTTAGTCCGAGGTAAACGTGTGGGTTTGCAACCGTTGATATACAAAGTAGTCAAAGTGGACAAGGCCCAATAGAAGCAACATAAATTTATAAAAAAATTGAAAGTCATCTATACCCAAGATCTCAAATGTATATTTGATGTATATCAGAAGTATGACATAATTCATATATTTCGAAAATACAAAACTATTTTTGACGTTTTGTTTTAATATTTATGAGCCAATAAGACAGTACCTTAAAAAGCAGTATTTACATGCATAAAATGCTTCAAATACATGTATTGCTTTTAAATAGTACTTTAAGTAGTACTTAATGGCCACCGCGCCATCATGATTTGGCACAAACCACCGTTGTCAATCATTTGTTTTGATCAATGAAAGCGACACATAGATTGACTCATTTCGCCGAATCTCTCTAAAACTTTCATCCCATTACGAAGTGACATTTACAGCGTTAACACACTAACGTCAAAATTAAAGCAATTTAATGAAACCAGTCATTTGACAACCGATGATGTCCTTCTAAAAACCTTTTGTGTCGTCAAATTGGTTAATTTGATGGACCCGTATTATGTTCTTAAAAGCCGTCTCACTGGATGCATTTTATAGCTCTAAACGATACCCTCGAAGTTATGCATTATTGTGCCTAAATGTAGGCCTACTGTAGCTGGACATAAGAGCCCTTGATGTTCTCGCGATATTACCATGCTTTGTCCATTAGGCTAAGGAACTAACCGGTAAACTAGTTACAATGATAGTAGCTGATGACATCTCAAGTATCATTTCATCATGCTTTATTTCACTGAAGCAAAACAGTAATTTTCATTCAAGTGTCTTGCATTGGACAAAAGAGACATGCACGTTTAACCTGGTATTTTACGATCAACTTCTTGGAGTATTAATCTTTACGGAAATACACGATGTCCTCACTACATCTACATCTATACTTCCTGCAACGGTCAGTGAAGGGCTTCATTGACGTTTGTGCAGCTGATAATTTGTAATTAACTATTATTCATTTATGTCGATGCATTGGTCACATTGCACTGTATGATCGTGCATTTGAATGCTCTCATCGGGATTTCAGCATGTCAGATATCAAAAAATGGAACTTAATATATTGTACGATATGCATGTAGATTGTAGCAAAATCTAGCTTTCTTTTAGCAATTGCTTAGCGAATAATTGACTGCAAAGGTCGACTTACTCTCATGGTATACTTATTTCCTTCCATATACAGTATAGCGGCTTTCCGGATGCATTTTGTTGTGACGTCATTGTACGTCTTTTTGGGGTACAGGTATATTCACCGCTTAATATTTTTTTCGTTGGAAGGAAATTGGCATGAAAATAAGCTCTTAACAGAAAATCCACTCATTGACATTATAAAGCACTTCATGCATCGCTTCTGTTATATAATAAAGATATAATGGTTAAAGATAAACGAAATCTTTTAAAGTCAAATAATCGTCTAAAAATAACATCTGTTTATCTTATTCTGTACCTAATTCTTTACAATGCATGCATGTAGTTTTCTGTTACCGCGTGTACTGAAACATGATTATTTTGTGAAAAGTGGGCCTTAACCTATAATTGACTGGAAATGCGAATGTTTATGAAACTCCAAAACGTCAATTCAAACGTGACCTGATTTATGGATCAAAAACTACCGATCTCTACGTGTTTTACATTCAGAAAATTAACAGTCTAACGTGCTCTGACGTCGCTTCTGCGAAAAAATAATAAATCTGATGATATCTTACTTCGTGTATTTCAGACTTTCCACGATCATGTATTATGTAATGCATGCACGTATGCAAAGTTGCGATAACACGAGATACACGAGTTTGCATTTCGTGCGACGACTTTACTCCCCACTGAGTCTGCTACGAAAGTGCGCTGCAAACCAAGGGTGGGCAATCTATTATTCGGTAGCAGTCGAAAACGTTATATCAGGTTTTGTTTTTGAAATATTAAAAATGCAAGAAGTTATTGAACGATCAATCACACGAGCGTAAGCACGTATAGTAGAAAAAAGTCGATCTGTCTGTATGCATAAAACGTACGGAAAAGGTCGGTTGTAACCATTTAAGATATTGACAAAACTCAGATCACCAACTGTTAAACTACATACAAAGCCCTGTTTAAAACAAATAATTAATGTACAGAATTTGCATGATCTGTTTTCTCCTTGGAAGAATTTATACCTGATGTTTCGAAAAACAACGCTTCTATATTTTTGCAAAATAATTTTAAGTTGGAGAAATGGCGTTTTGGGCGACCATATGCTAAATTCAACATACAGTATATCAAATGCTATAAGTGACAATATCGACAACAAAAAACTTATTTTTAAAATGTGTATTGACCGCATTTTTTTGTTTTTGTTTTTTATGTGTGCATAATAACTTAATAAGGTCTCCTCTCCAGGATATTGCATACACACACGCCCGGTACATCTCTCCGATCCATCTTGACGTTTTGAAAGGTTTTTAACTTAATTTCGTTTCAGACCAATTGGTTTGTCATTCGCACGAAATGCGCTTGCACAACTGGAAGGACATGCTTCCGCCTATCCCATACTTTCTCAGACGGAGCGCTATACCACAAACGTTTTTCAGTTTTATCGAAAAACGATTTCGCTGAATCTCGATTGCCTACGAAGAACTTCAGCTGGTTGTAAACTCGTTTTATGCCCCATAATTGTAACCTGCGTTCGACAACGGGTTGCAAACAGTTTTTCCTACAGACAACCCTAAGCGTTTTTGCTACATTATCATGGTTTTATACCTCGAACTATGTTTAAATCATGAGCTGAGGAAATTTATGGAGTCCATATGACGTCACGCAATAAAAAAACGGATTTGACGGGATTAGCCATTTCTTACATTATTACAATGGATTACAGCATATTGTATTTATTTAGGACTATTAGAGGGCTGGTATGTAGTGTATGAAAAACATTCAAATACTAGCTTTTTTTGTAATAAGTAAATATGAGTAAATAGATTTAGGTCGTCAATTTTTCTTTGAGTAATTTATATGTGAGTATTTTAAATATTTAATATAGAAAATGACATTTTTTGCCCGTTTTAATGCACAATTAATTGCATTTAAGAATTAATACACATGTAGACCTGAAATATACATGTATGAAGGTTGCCTAGTTTGTCTTCTTGGAGCTCACTGCCTTTTTGGGAACTGTCGATTTGTTTTGACAAAACATCCGACACACTTTACGCAGTACCACGTAAAAGACAGCCAGAACTGCTACAGCAGACAGTAGAATGGCACCTATGACATCCAATAGAAAGTACTGAAAGAAGTTGAGATTCTCTGCAGCACTCTTTAGATGGGCAGCCCCCTTGTGACGAGCAACATATTCAATCCAGTACGCAGCTCTTTCTGCCGGAGGTTGAGGATGATCTCTTAAGATGACCGAGTAATGGTCAGCTGCCTTTTGATATCTGTAAGAGGAATTTTAGTGGTCTGCGAAAATTTGCCAATTGTACTGCCAGGTATTGCACAAGATGTTTTAAGTGCTTACCTTTCGTTTCCCAACATTAACTTGATTTTGTGCAAGAAATCTTCCGCTGTAAACGTTTTCCAATCGAGATATTCTGCGAAACCCCTCTGAGCTGCTATCGCCATGTTTCCCGATTGATCACCGCTCAAGGGAAATCCCAGAACCGGACACCCGTGGTAAACAGCCTCTGATGTACTCAGGCCTCCTCCATGAGTAATAAATAAGCGGACTTTTTCGTGTTCTAAAAAACAAAATGTCGTAGTAATAACTTAACCATAAAAAAAATCCAATTTCTAAAGTTCATTTCATTGGACTTAGAATGCATGCAACATTAAAATCGAAGCATTTTCAAAAATGATCATTGAGCGTTTGGATTTGTAAGATTCCACTGTATTGGAAATTTTAACATTTTTTTAAATTTGCTACGAATGAATCCTGTAATTTCGTAATCATGCTGGTATCACGTGAACATATTTCCTAGCATTGACGGAAATTTCCCGGAGACATTTTCCTTTAGCTGTTGTTGATTCGATGATAAATCTATTTTATGCAAGCTGGTGGTCTACTTATGGTTAAATGGTACAGTTACATGTGCAATCGTTAGGAAAAATATAAGTACGAAAGCCGTAGTGCAACCTTTGTAATGGCAGTCAATTTCAATTTGTGCATTTTTTTTGTTTTTGTCTCCAAAACTCATTCATAAAATGGATTTTGTTATATTTAATGTATTTTTCTGAAATTTCTGAAAATTGCATTTCCTTTATGCGGACTAGTGCACGTGATGAACGTCATTAGAAATATGTGGGAATGTATTGAACTATCAAGGAAGTACCTTGCACGAAAGTGAGCAATGGAGTAAAATGATGGTCATAAAAGCAAGTAAATGGTCTCAGTAATACTACAAGAACTTTCTTCCACGATATTTCGATGATATCAGTAGGCTACTGCATGTTTTCTACAACGGCGAGCTTCAATATATAGCTGATGAACAGAAATAAGCGAAACGTCGATAATGAATTAAGCTTCTTACTGAGACATACATACCTAAAAGATCTTGCTGAGGAGCCCATTTAATCAATTTGATGTTCTTTGGCAAATTCTCGATGTCGGTTTCGTACTTCCAAAGAATCCTTTGCGGCAATTGAGCGAAGGCCTCGATGACTTTGGCCCGCATTTCAAGCGGCATAGAATTGCCTTTAGTCACCGAACCGAGGGAAAAATAGATGACGCCAGCATCTCCAGAACTTTGCAGGAAATCTTCAAGGTCCTAAATATCACCCAAAAAATGAAAAAGCTTTAAATTAACGTATACTTTAGTTTCTCGTTTGGTACAGGATAAAAAATGGCAGTAGGTTAACGATTTTACCTGGAGATAATGAGCAAAAAATATTAATTTATAAATTCAGTTGTTAAAAATAGTTTTTTGTTCGCGTTTATTCTTAGCAAACTAGTAACTGATTTCACCGCATAATCTTGAATTTGAATAATTTTGAACGAAATAAGAACGGAAATCAGTTCTTATTGTTTGGCAAACAACTGAATTGAAGATGCGAGTAAGTTTAATCAACACAGGGTTCCCCCAGATCTGGAAAACGTGGAAAAGTCAGGGACGTTGAAAATGACCTGGTAAAGTCAGGAAAGAATGGTTTATTTTGAAAAAGTCAGGGTAATTCAACGCAGTCATGGCGATCCAGAAGTAATACTTCTACAAGGTTAGCTCAGGGCCCATTTCCACGTTTTCCATGAACACATTTACACAATTTTCACGTTTTCATAGTATTAATTTGCAAAATTTTTCACGTTTTCTGAGTACAAATTTGCAAGATTTTGCACGTTTTCCAAGTACGAATTAGAAAAATGTTTCACTTTTTCCGAGCACAAAATTTTAACATTTTCCGAATACAAAATTTTAAAAAACTTCCATGTTTTTTTTTTAAATTTTGTAAAATTCTTTGTTAATTTTCAAAATTGTCGTTAGTAAATTTAAAAAAAAATATTTTCCAGTGTCAATTTTGGAAAATATGTCAATTTTGCACGGTGTCATTGGTCAGGGAAATTTTTTAAAACCTGTAAAAGTCAAGGAATTTGAAAATGAAATTTCTGGGGAAACCCTGTGACAACAGTTCATGCTTTAATTGTTAGTATTTAAACTCGTACTGTATTGTTAGAGCGCAATACATGTATACTGGAGGTAGAGGTTACAGGTACAACTAGGAACGTCAATTCTATGTATTCTTTCAAGCATGTTTATACCTACCTACCTTTGGCAAAGGTTTTGCTGGAAGACAGTGAACGCAGCCAATGTCAACGTAGTATGGCATGGACGGCATGGGAGGGGCGATTGCAGGATGGGTATTGGCAATCAAAAACGTGACTTTTTTCTCTAGTTCTGAAATAGTGGGCGAGTTCGGTATATATTGGGCGATGATTTCGTCAGAATTTGGAAACATTTTGTGCTGCCTGAATAAGTGGAAGCCTATGTTGGTAATCGCGTTTACGGCTCTTTGCCAGAAAGTCATCATGTCAGTATTTTCGTCCATTCCACTGGGGAGGTAGGATAAAGGGTGAGGTATGCTCATGGCCCAGGCCATAGTGCTGAACCTGTGTGAAGGGGAAAATATGATGTTGGAGCTGCCCAAGTGGTGGCCCAAGGCGAGAGCAAAATCGTTGAAGATGGCGTCGATGACCACCACATCGAAGTTGAAAGCGCTGGGATTTTTCAGCATTTTTACCACCTCTGGATCCTGGAATGTGAGGTGGCAGACTTGCCTCATGATCTCCATAATCATCTCGAAAAAGTCCGAGTTGTCGGTGCTGTCTTGGAAAAATGAGATATTGGAGTTGTCGTAGAGTTTTCCGTTTTCTACCAGTGGTATATCGGTTATTCCTTTGATTTCCTTGGCAGATGCAATCGAACTGAGAACTGTCACCTGAGGAGAAAAACGCAGAATTAGATGTAACGTTTATTTGGTACGCATGTTGAAAATTGAAAGACTGTTCGGAAACTGCAAGAAATCTTCACTTTTCGAAAATGCCCAGTGTCCAGCATCGTTGTCACGTCATGAACCTATGTTTAAAACCTTCACAGGAAATAACTTTTGAAATAATTGAATATGTCATTTAATTTGTCAATTGGCCCTCCGCTAACTTAAGTTTATGTAATCAGAATATCAGATCGTGAGATCTTGAAGCTTTATCGCCATTTGTTACCTTGTTGTTACAATCCTTTAGCATTCACTCACATATGAAGGACATTTCATATTGCTAGAAAAACAAACTAGTCAAAGAATTCAGGTTATCTGAGAGATACGTGGTTATCAGGATTTCATTCGTGGCCATCACTATTCATGTATGATAATTTTTTGTATTATCGACAAGGCTATACTTTGCTGTCGATTCTTCTTTTCAAAAAATATTCGCAAATAAATGCATTAAATCAAGAAAATTAAAATAATTATGACATCTTGTCATCTTTTCATGTATGATGCAAAATTTGATTGAGTCTTAAATGAATTACTTGCCTCGTTACCTCGTTTAGCCATCTCTGCAATGACAGGATCGAATGCAATTCGATGACTTTTGGATGAAAATGCCATAATAAATAGGATTTTATAAGATGTGACGCAGGAAATTCCTACACAGAACACTGCCAGGGCCAATGCAAACTTCATTTTTTTCTTTGCAATTGAACGTACACTGTATTTGGCGTCGTGGTTACTATTGTTAATGATATCTGCCGAATTGCTGGTAGTTGTTGCAAGTAGGTTGCAGAACCATACTTAACTAGTTTTTTTTAAACTCATGGTCATTATCGCGTTTTATCAGTTGCGTAGGTGACGGGAGCAATCAAAAAGTCGTGTTACAAAGTGCTGAGTTGGTAATCTACTAGATATAATTTTCATTACGTGTCATTAAATTTGGATTTGTTAAAACAACTTAATAAAAATATTTTCTTTTAAATCAAGAATGTTTTTATGCAGTTATACTAACTCTTCATTCTATTTAGTACCGTTTTTTAAATTTCTATGGTATTTAAGGCAGAAATGGAAATAATTACAGGCTATTTTAATTCTTATTTATATAGGATACATTATGCTATACGTATAATTGCAAACACTATATTTTTAACACTATAAGATACGCTCCTTTCTAAAACTATCATGTACAAATGTGAGCCGTTCATTGCTCCATGATGTGCATTACACATAAATTTTGCAGAATCCTGCAAACAAAGACTTCAAGGTTGCTATTTTTGGTTGCATTACTAATTTGTCTTCTTCTTCTTGTTTGTGGGGCTGCCTTTTTTGGTTTTTGTTGACTGTTTTGAAATGCACATCCGGCATATCTTTCGCAGTATCAAATAAACCATAGTCAGGACTGTTAAAGAGTTGGAAGAGCAGACAGCCACACAACTTCACTTGGTAGGTGTTGAACAGGAAGTGATTTATTGTAGTC
>JAQGBX010005173.1:0-14105 GCA_034698745.1 Megaphyllum sjaelandicum | reverse complement strand
TGGTCAGGGAAATTTTTCCAAATGAAAGCAAAATGCACTCCTTGCACTCAGTCTGCCAGCAATTCCAACCCCAATTCCCTTCAGCTAGACTTTTAACAAAATCTAGTATTTTGCCAAGCTTCTCATTGCAATTGTTATTTTGTTTTTCATTATGACAAAAAAATTGACATGCATTAACGAGTAAGTTTTGGTCAGGGAATTTCGGATTCTAGTCAGGGAAAAGTCAGGGAAATGGAAAACGAAAATTTTGTGGCCACCCTGGATAAAGCTAACATTGCTTTCTTAGTAGGGTTTATTTTCATAAATGTTACTTTTGCAATTTAAGCAGATAAAAATGAAATTAACAACGTTTTGCTATAATGATCTTTTCAGGTATGGGATTACGAAACTGGCGACTATGAGCGCACGCTCAAGGGGCACACTGACTCCGTTCAAGACATTGCATTTGACAATTCGGGCAAATTACTAGGTACCGCCTCAATTCAAAATTTGTAATCCTTACTAAACATCCGCGAGCTGGAGAATTTTTTAATTTCCCGTTTTTCTCCTTGTCTTTAGTCTCATGTTCAGCCGACATGACGTTGAAACTCTGGGATTTCCAAGGCTACGAGTGCATGAAGACGATGCGAGGCCACGACCACAACGTTTCTTCGGTCACTTTCATGCCCAGTGGCGACTTCTTGCTGTCGTCGTCTCGCGACAAGACTATCAAGATGTGGGAAATTGCAACCGGGTAAGTTGCCTTGATTGATGAGATCCAATTTCGACCCAATTCTTGGGATTCTCTTGATTAACAGAAATGTGATCTCCCAGATATTGCGTGAAGACCTTCACTGGACACAGGGAGTGGGTTCGCATGGTGAGGGTCAACCAGGATGGTTCCTTGATTGCCAGCTGTTCCAATGATCAGGCAAGTTCTGTGGTTCTTCTTCACATGATCTCAAAATTATCAGATTTATCTTAATATAAATATGACTTAAGGGCCATTTTTTTCCTCCAGTCTAACCCTTGTTTTATTTCTAGACTGTCCGTGTGTGGGTCACAGCCTCAAAAGAGTGTAAAGCTGAGCTGAGGGAACATGACCATGTGGTCGAGTGCATTGCTTGGGCTCCTGAGTCAGCATCTTCGGCAATCAACGAGGCTGCTGGAGCAGATGTAAGTAGAATTTGTATGGTATTTTTTTGAACAGAGGCCATTCGATTATATTTAAATTTTTGGTGTTGAATCCTAAGTATTTTTAGCAGAATTCTAGTAGTTTTTATCCATCTGAAATATAAATTTGGATCACCTGTATTGCGTGATGATTCTTTTGATAATTTTCTAACATTCCATCCAATTTTCTCCTCGCAGAATAAAAAGGGAAGTCGTGGTGGCCCCTTCCTGATTTCTGGATCCCGTGACAAAACTCTGAAAATGTGGGATGTCAGCACTGGCATGTGTTTGTTTACTTTGGTAAGTGCTGTGTTTCCCATTTATTGGTCTTTTAATCTGTCAAATATCTCAAATTAGTGCATTTTTCGGTTAGGTTGGGCATGACAACTGGGTGCGTGGCATTGTGTTCCATCCCGGCGGCAAATACATCGTGAGCGCATCGGATGACAAGACACTGCGAGTGTGGGACATTAAAAATAAGCGATGCCAGAAAACCCTGGAGGCCCATCAGCACTTCTGTACTTCGCTGGGTAAGTTTCCAGCCAATTTTATTCTAAAGAAAAAGGAAAACAGATATTAAAAAATGTAGAACTATTGGAAATGCTTTGGGGCTCACATTTTCCCAATTCAAGTTCAAGCTGCAGATTTTTCACTGTTACGTTCCTCTTCTAGATTTCCACCGGACATCGCCCTTTGTGATCTCCGGTAGCGTCGATCAGACGGTCAAAGTGTGGGAGTGCCGCTAGGTGCGCGCTGCCCTTTGGGGCACCAGTCTTCAGCGCGAGGGGGAAAAGCAGACTCTGAACCAACCACAGCAGTATATTTCGTCTCCGAAACGTTGCGTCCTCGTGTCCGTGTGTGCATGCTTGCATGTCTCAACTATATCCGCATGCGGCTTTCCCACCCCCACCCCGCCCGTAGTGGCCGCCCCTCACATCTCACGGTCTGCTTTTACAGAGGTGGACATCGACCACCGACCCTGCAGTCCATAACGAGCAACAGCACGCGGGATACCGCCGCACCTAGCCGCCACCTCCCCTCGGCTGCGGCCCTGGTCGCCCGGCGCTCCCACCACCGGCTCTTCCATTCGGCCTTCCAGGCCACTCATCCGACGTCACCGACCGCAGCGGCTAATCGTGGCGCTCAGACCTCCCGCAACGTTTGCTAGTACCGGCGTTTTTTCCAGCTTGCCCGATTTCGACAAGCCCATTGGGTTGTGTGCCATAACTCCCCTCTTTTAGCTTGCAAACTTTCCAGAAACCGCGCTGGGCATTGTGGGGAAATCGCACGGGTCTGGCCGTGCATGGCACCCGGCGCTTTAACGGAAGCGCCGCCGTGCCTAGCGGCCAGGCCTCCGCCTTTCGCAGCAAGTTGCGTGTACACACGCGTGTACATCGTCCGGTCTGAAGCCCGTTTTTCGTTTTGCTTTTGATCGCGGTGTTTGACCCCGCCCTCGGACCATGGTGCAGTCTCCCATCTTGCAGCACCGACTCTTGACCATATCCTTGGACTGCGTTTTGCGGCTGGCCAGGTGGCGCTCGCTTTCTCCCGAGTTTGCTGCCCAGCATCCAAACGCCCCTGACCAGCCACCGCATTGTAATTACTGTTCCTGTACATAGGTTTGACTCGTGGAAGCCATTAACGAATTATTTGGTAATTTATTTTGTGTCTTATTGCCCCGCTCCTTTGCATATGTTTGTTCTCTTGTGCCTATCCCAGCTGCACTCAGGTGCTTTTATTTTGTGGTTTTTAACTAGGGGTGGACAGCGCGTGTGGAAATCCTACTTCTTAGCATGTCTTCGTGAACCAAGTTTTGCTAAAACTCCCAAATGTGGTTATATTATGAAATATGCCCACTCAATTTTTGGTAACTGAATTTTTAGCTTGAACTGGAAAAAACACCAATTTCGTTGTTTTGGAGATGAATCGGCCCATCATTGTTTGATTTTCATTTCAAGTTGGAATAAATACTAACTAGATTTTAACAAGCGCCTAACCAGTGGTTAGTAGCAATCGCTTGTCACTAAGCCATCTAAGGACGACAACTCGATCATTTTTGAAAATGGTGGCGTCAGTTTCATTCTGTCAGATGTCGGCAAAAATTGTGCCCATTTGTTAGTTATTCGCGAATTATTTCGTTGCCTCCTATTAGGATTTATCGAAGTTGATGAATTTCACACGAGATGGGTTCATTTTTACACGTTGGCTTTATTTTCACGCAAAAAGCTGGATTTCTGCATTGTAGGTTGACCCCCTTCTGATGGCTTAATCGCCAAGGTGAGCTTTTGAAAATCAGTTTTTGTTTGTTTTAAGCAAAACATAAATAGCTGCGCTGAAATCGTATTATCCAGTATTCGACTTCGCCGACCCCTTTATCTGTTTCAAAAGCCAATTTTAAATTTCCTCCCTTTCATCCTGTGTTTACGCTTTTCTAGTGTTTTTCAATGGCCCGACTATTTGACCATTGGTGAACTTGAACGGTGATAGAACACCCCCTCAGAAGCGATGGGTCTTCTCGTTTTTATTAGCTGGAGCAGCAGAATATTTAAATAAATTTATTTAAACTCCAATCAGTTATGCGAGGAATTAGTGCTGTTCCTGTCCTCGATCGCCCTGAAAACTGTGTATATATTTCTTTGCTGATTCTTATGGGCTTGGATCCGGAATTTGCAGGTCAAAGGTCGCTTTCCCCATTTCTCGCGCTTTGGGCAAATTCAATTATTGAAATCGATTTATTTTTCTATTCGTGCACTGCTTAGGTTGCACGCTGACTCCTGGCGGCCAAGGGGTAAGATGTTCTGACAACGGGGTTTGGTTAACCCCTGACTTGAACAAGTTGGAAATGCAGGAGTATCCTTTATTCCAAAACAAATTGGGTAGTCAGTTGCTCTCCTAAACTGTTCTGAGCAAAATAGGCAGTAGCGTGCGTGCAACGTTTTGTGCAATCAGAAAGAAATGCATAAAAACTTCATTCTAATGCAGAATTGTTTTAATGCTTATATGCAAGAGCCAAAATCTTTGTGTTGAATGTGATTCTACTTTTTTAGAATTCTGTTAAGCTGACGAATGACATGACCTAATGCTGCCTGTTGATGCATATCACAGATACACTCTTAGTGTGGATGCATACTATGTTATGCCAGTCTCACATAGGATTAGTAAGAGCAAGCACTAATTAATCACGAATCACTAATTATTCTAGTTGGAGAGCTGATGCTGGCTTGACCCAAGGCTTCCCAAGCTGTTTGTTCCCATGCCCTGAGGGGACGCTCGCAGATCCCACGTGATTGGCTAATATTTCGGGAGTCTTGTTTGCATGGCCAATTCCATCTCATACTTCTTGTCCGCCAGGGGTCGCTGCGCGTATTCGACTTCATGTTCACAGCTAATCGACGTATTTGCAAGAGATATTATGCCCCACCCCCAAGCGGGTCATCTTGATTTGGCCAGGACTAGCCCGCCAGCGCCATTGTACATACGATGAGAGATATATATGAGGCCCGATTCAGACTTCCACACACACGCACCAGCGTTTTTGTATAGCGTTTGTGAGTTAGGAGTTGGCCGCCTCGAACCCGTATTTAGTACGGACGCGCACTATGGTAATGATCCTCTTTCGCAGTTATCACAGCGAGCGTCGGCACTAATCGAGCACTAAGTGCGGGTGGCGAACTCAGCTTTTCTAAGCTCGGTGTTGTGTCCGTTCCGTGTCATGCCCCATAGTGCTAGCGGAATTTTATTTCCCCTCCCCCTCATTCCCTCTCCTTTCTGCCCACTGTTAACTGAGCTTCTTAGCGCCGTCAGAAAAACGTATCCTAACTAGACGTACTCGTTCACCTTTAAACCCTAGTTAAGCAATTTAGCGCGGCTGCTTTTTATTATTCTTCTCGTTTATTTCGTTGATGTTCTTCTTCTCTCGTGAAAAACAGTTTCCACTTAACCAATAAAATGTATCGTTGCCTAAGTGTGGCTCTTGTTGTACTTAACAAATGGTAAAAATGACCATTGGTCAAGACATGGATGGGCAGGTTTTTATTATTGTTTTCAGTTGTCTCAATCGGATACTTTATATGCCAATTGTATCCATTGGAAGTGATGGCCATGAAGGTCAAGGTGCAGGTTGCCAGGGTGGCCACAGGTCAGGGAAGTCAGTGAATAAAAGTGTTCGTGGAAATTTTCCCAAATAAAAGCACTCAGTCTGCTAGCAGCTCCATCCCCAATCCTCTTCAGCTAAACTTGTAACAAAATTTAGTGTTTTGCCAAGCTTCTCATTGCAATTGTTATTTTATTTTTCATTCTGACAAAAAAAAATGATATGCATTAAAGAGTAAGTTTTGGTCAGGGAATTTTGGATTTTAGTCAGGGAAATTGAAAATGAAAATTTTGTGGCAACCCTGATTGCCCAGGGTAGTTCGTCGTTGCATTCCCATAGCTGAATGCTTCACTATACTTGGCTGGAAATGAACATAAACGAGGAGGAGGACGGGATTGAAAAGGAATACGGTCATTGTCGATGTCTTATAGGAACTGTCCCAGCATTCGCGTTGGGGTTTTTGTGTTTTTTTGTACTGTATATAGCTGTGAATGAGTGATCTGGCTATAAAATAAATAGTAAATATGGCCAGGGATGGGTAGGCATTTGGCATCAGAGCTGAGAACCGCTGAACATTGTAATCTATTCAATTTTCTCGACGTCAGCTGCAAGCGCAGTCACGGTATGATCACTGCGTGTCGGCACCTGTGATGTTCAAGCTACAAGAACCACTGAAGCATGCCACACGATAGTGAATTGGGAAAAATGCGATACGATGCGTTGTGAGACGGTACGACCATATTCCATATCATTCAGATACCAACATGCCCATGGTAGCCAGTAGTGACCATTGGCCGGTGTTGGGCAAAAATTATTCGCAACTAATAGTTTCCAACTACAACTACAGTGAGGGAAAAAGTATTTCAACACCCTAAAAATGTCGAATAACTTAATGAATGATTACATTTTTGAAATAAAACGTTTACTGAAACAAATGAAAAATAATCCAGACACTTTATGAAAATTAAATAAATTATAAAGAAAAATAGTAAAATGAGTTAGGAAAAAAGTAATTCAACACTGTGCTTTCTCCCCATTGTGAATGGGGAGAAAGTACAGTGTATTTCTAAAAAATACCGATTTTTAATTTTAATTCTGTGTGCAGAGATGGACTATTAGACCCACATGAGTTCTGGCCTTTATGGTATCATGACTAAAATGAAAATTTATATCACCTTTTTATTCCACCCCCTCCAAACTCATGACAGTGCCACCTCCATGCTAAACTCTATGGAGTAATTTTTTCTGTTGAAAAATGGCCGTGGTTCTTTAATACCAATGTTATGTGGAATATTTCTGGTCATTTTCTGTGTCAAAACATACTCTGATTTTATTGCCAGGTGTTTGTAAAACATTTATGTTTTTTTCCAAGTACATCCCCCCCGTTCCAATGGGGAGAAAGTACAGTGTTGAATTACTTTTTTCCAGACTCATTTTACCATTTTTTTAAAATTTATTTATTGTTCATAGTTTCAAGCTGAAATTTTCATAACGTGTCTGGATTATCTTTTATGTGCTTCAGTAAACGTTTCAATGCAAAAATGTAATTATTTATTAAGTTATTCGACATTTTTAGGGTGTTGAAATACTTTTTTCCCTCACTGTATTTGGGATGAAGAAATGTCGTTATCTGCCAAAATCGAAGCAGATGATTTATGGATGACCCCGTGGGTTATTTCAGTTGTAGAGGTACCCTCTGACCTACCTCCCTGCTAGAATCGACCTTCGACCCCCCTCATCCCCAAATTAAGTTCCAGGCGCACGCGCGAACCGTCCATTTCAGTTCCAAAAATGGAATTTCCGGCGGAAGGAAGGAAGGGTTGCGTGCGAAGCGTCAATCACGGGACCTCGCCTTAAATTGAATATCGATTTGGCCGCGCGGCAGCGCCCTCTCGCGGATCGCAATTTCGGATCAGCTGCTCGCTGTAGGCCTAATGAGAAAAAGGGGGAAGCGCCGTAGCGACCACGCGGATGAACATGGCCTCCGGTCCGTTTTCGCGAAATATAATGAGTTTGCCAAATAAGTTTTCAAATTCAACGCCATTTTTTCGCCGCCAATTCAGGCCTATTTCACGCCATTATTTAACATTTTTCGTATCCAAAACCTGGACCTTAATTTTCGACAAAATTACAACCCGGGGGCATCGAATCATCGCCGTGACAGAGCGAAGACACGATTTATTTAGTTTAGGAGGAGAAATTTGCAATACATGTACTGTATATCAAAAACAAATCCAAAATAATAACGCATAGGTGCAGAAATCAACCAACATATATGTTGGATTTCACCCCCCTTCCACATGGAATTTATTTACTGATAGTAGGGTACTGAGTTGAATTGAATTGAATATATAGGGATGCTATACAGTATAGTTGCCTATTGGCGATACGGTGGCCCGGCAGCAAGGGGGAAGCTGCAGCTTTTTGACAAACGCGTCCCGAGATGGAGTTGCAAGTCACTATAGGAAGCATATAACCTTTATAACTAAATGGCTTTAGACAAAAACTGCCTCGGATGAGGGTAAAAATCCTGGACAATTTACAACTTGCTCCATTTTGAAACGGTTTTGAGTTATGCCTCTACGGAAACGTCAACAAATTATTTTGGCCTGAAGTAACATCCTTCGTACACATAAACTAGAAACTATACTTAAGGCAAAAGTATAGAGTACATAGTTATGATTTTTAAACTCTATTGAATGAGAATACATACAAACGTAAGAAGATAGACTGCCATTTTCAATGGGTGTATACCCACTATAAATATATCGAGTATAACCAAATTATATCAATGCTATTTTACGTTTCATAGAGTGAGACAAAGCTAAACAGGATAAGATTACATGCATGCACGCAGAAAAAAAAACAGCATATCTCCAACGCTTCTCATATTGTGCTCGCTAGGTGGCGTGCGTAAGATTATTGAATTTGGAAACCCGGCATGCATTTCCGATTGGTTTAAACGGATCTGCTTGGCGCTGAATTGCATTTTAAATTCACTTATTGGGATACATCGTCTGAGAAACAAGTTTATATACCAAAACGCATGCCAAAGCATTCTTTTCCATTTTCCAAAACTAATCGAAAATGGAACGCGACACGAGCGCCCCCAGGGTGCGGATTTCGGATGGAAAGGAAGCGGAAAATAATTCGGTCGTCAAAAAGGAGCGCCGCAGTCAATTACGAAAACTGGTTCGCCCAAACAGCACCAAAAACTTATTGAAAAACTGCAAATTTCTCCAGCATTTTCCTTAAAAAATATTTAAACAACCTGGGAAGTAAATTGCAATTTAGCTGAAATTCTAAAGGACGCATTTAAGAACCGGAATATGAAGGAAAAAGTGCCTTTTGCAGATCTTTGTAGTTATAAAAATCGTAACATTTATTTAAAAACTAATCAAGTATTAGCGAATTACGTGACGGCTTTGCGAAAAAAAAGAAGAAAAAATTAGACTTCCGAATGTTCATTAAATTTCTTGAAATGATCCATGCACATCCACCATTTTTTTTTCCAAAAAAATCAAAATTTGAAATCGATAATTCATAAAACAAATGTCATTCCTTCAAAAAAATTCAACAACAATTTCTGAAAATTTCGACTCAGATTTTCTTAAACTTTTTATCAAGAATTCCACAAATACTTTATGGCGGCTTTCTCCAATTTTAACGAAGTTTTCCAAAACCTTATCAATCTTCAAAAATTTCCTAATGATAATTACGAACGAGAGACTTTCCAAAATGTTCAATTAAGTCAAACCTATTTTGTGAAATTTTCAATGAATGTAACGCTGTTTTAGTTACAAAAAATCTAAATCGAAGTACTTTATCAGTTTTGTTTTTCCGAAAATATTGCAGAATTTTTTCAAATATGTTCTTTAGCAATAGATAGTGTTTCTACCACTCGCAAGCCCTAAACCCACGTGATCTAAATCCCCTCTTTTCATCCTCGTTTCCCAACACCCTCAGCATTTTTTACCTCCATGCGTTATTTTCGTTATTGCTACGATTATTGCCTTTTGTTGGTGGCTCAACATTTTAACGATTTTTCGCGAAGAAATCTTTTCCCTTCACACAAAACACATATTATACAGGGTGTTCGTAAATAAATTCCTGATTTATACGGACGAAAGGCAAAGCGTCGAATCTGCAGAAGTGAGAAAAATCCTCACACATATAATGCGACCTTTCTAAGCAATCTGCTCTTTAAAAAGTCGCTTTCTGTAATTAGAAAGGTATTTAACGACGGTCGAAACGCCGAGGGTTATTTTCAAATACAGGAAGCTTAGCTTATAAACGACGGCAGAGACGATTAACAAAAGCCATTGCATACGTAGACTGATGTGCAATCAATTAACAACGATTAACACGACGATAGAAGTCCATTGACAACAGGGTACCCAGACAGAAGCTTTATGAATTGCACTCGTGCAAAAGGAGTGCATTAATTGGTTTGAACCTATTAGCGTTTCGATTTTGAACACGTGACTTCAGGACTACCAAGGCGCGATTAACAACGGTTATGAGTAGCCTACAGTACCCATAATATACAGTAAATATAGCATTTGACGACGACTGAGATAAAGTTGGGTATTTAATTAGCACGCTTATCGAATGGTGTGCTGTCGTTATTGTAATTTCTTTTACGATGTCAATCGATATGCTGCAGACCGTTTCATTTGCACCACTTAATTTGATAGGTACAATTTTCCACAATACAATGGACGATAGTCCATTTTTGACACATTCTCAGCACATCCTGTATATAAAATACATTTTTTCGGAGTTGGTTCGAAGTTGGCTGGAAATTCGCGTGCGAGGGGAACACGGGGAAATGTGATCAAAACGTCGTATTTTAAGTGAAATAAATAAACAGAAATAAAAATAATATAAAAGTGAAAATTGCCTTTCGGGCCTCTTCCTCTCGGCACGTCATTCCCAGAATACCCCGCGGGCTGCGTCATTTCGAAAAAAAAATGTAATAAAAATAAAGGATCATCGGCCTCGGCGGGATCAAAAGATCAACTCGATATCAAAAATCCAGAAATTTAATTTGGAAAGAAAAAGCGAGATTGCCATTTTCGCACGTTGATAGAAAAAACAATGTAGCAGTATATATAAAATGCAACGCCATCACCATATGGGTTCTGAAACATCAGGAATGAAGCACCTGACCGTATACGACACATCGTATCAACGTTTTTAAACTCAGGAAATGTTTAAAGATCATCTTCAAATCCATTATGAAACTTATGTCCAACACTCATCAGCACATCTGTCGTCTAAATCTCATCGAAGCCATCACACATTTAACATAGATCACAACATCTGTTCCGAAACTCATCAAAGCCATCATAAGCATAAGACTCGTTAACACATGTTTTGAAACTGATTATTTCTTCAACACTAGACCCCATACTATAAAATAATCCAAAATAAGGTTCGTACGGCAGTTGCACTTCTCATCACCTTGTTGAACAACCCTCCCCGAGTGTGCCTATACCCAAGAAATTAATCGCAATTAATTCCAACGTTAGGTTAGGATAAAAACTTGATGTACCAGAAAGTGCATGGCTATAATGGTTCAATCGCGATGCTTATAGTTAGGATATAGGTTAACAGTACCAGGTGGCAGTTGGATTATTCCCAACCTGTAGGACTTAGAATCAACCAAGCTATAGATGATGGTATCAATTCAAGATTTCAAAAATAAGACTGCGATCGATGTCTCGGTCAGGATCAATTTAAGATTAGAACCAATAGATAATGTAGGTTATAAACTGAGATTGATTCGTGGATAGGACGAAAAATTACCGCATCACCACCAGGTGGCGACAACATCAATTAGAATTCCTTGGTTACGTGAACGTAGGAGAGAATGCATCCGAGACCCCCCTCTTCCGATGAGCGGTTAGGAGACAACTATCCGAAGGATACTGTAATTTCAAATTTCGATTAAAATTTCTAAAGGCAGCCATCTTTTTTTCTTCATAAAAACTCTTCCAAACTATACTTCGAGTAGTCCGTGCTGCAGTGCACAAGTATGAAGGAAAGGGTTAACCGCCATGGCAAAAAAAAAAAAAAAAAAAAAAAAAGATGGAGGCAAAACCAGAATTTTGGGGGCGCAGGTGGCGACGCCGTCAGCGGCTGGCGGCTGCAGCGCCGTGGCGAATCGCACGTTCGCAGCGCCGCGGCGGCTAACTGAGCGTTACGGGTGAAGAAGGCGCCTGCTTAAGAAGCGAAACAAATTGGATTTCACGAAGACTTGGAAACGCCGATTTGCGAAACGTACTTTTTTCGAGAGAAAAAATTCATTTTTTTCCAGATAAAAATTGGAAAAAATGGCCGCGCGATGCGTGACAAAACGAAGAAGGAGCTTCTCGGCGCAATTCCTAGACAAAAAAATATTTAAAAAAAAGCAAATTGGTCTTCGCGGGTCTCGATCGGCGTCCGACACAAATAATCGCTATACATGTATATCGAACAAAAAGCGCGATATACGAATGAAAATGAAAAAAATAGCCAAACGCTTCCTATAGTGCACGTGACTATACGCAGTGACCAATGGGCTCGTGCGTGTGAAACTACCTGAAGTTCACAACTGTCGTGTAATGCTGGAGAAAAGTATTTTAATCAAAATATATCGGAAGTGATTTCCGAAATACATTGAAGTAAACTTAAAAACACCGACCTATATATTTATAGACGAATCGAAAATCGTTATAGTCGTACCTGTATATTGTATTTATCGCAGTTTTTCATTCGCAAAAGGAGCAAACTTAAGAAAATGCTTACTTACTCGTTTAAGAATTAAGTATATATACGTATGCATGCAACAAGTTGGCACCCAAACCAAGTTCGTAAGCAATATAGGTAATAACAACACTATTCGATAATGAGCAAACGTATCAATTAAGTTATACATACTGTATAGCACAGCATAACTCGCTTATCGTTCATCGTATTATCACTCGAACCTCGTCAAGGGATGTCAAAACCGTATAGTTCGTATAGTAAAGTCGATCGTTTTCACTTAGTGCGAATGCTTGGGTAATCTAAATGAGACTAAATCCATTCGTATTAACAGAAAATTTGTATATACTATCCGAGATTCGGCATAACCAAACCAAACTTTCTTGAGTAATTAAAGAATTATAAGAAAATTAAGCTGCGATTTTCATTACAATTCCGAATCCTTATAAGCAGCGATTCAAACAGATTTTCACCATATTGGCAAAACTTGCTTAAAATAGTCGATGAACAGTCGCAAGTTTTGGATAAACGGCCATAGTTTATAATCCCTTAAAAGCGACGAACCAAAATGGCGTGCCTTTTTTTCCTCATCTTAAAATTAAAAAAAAAAAAATCTTCAAGCCCACAAATTACACTCGCAAACGCGAGTGTTACAAACTCGTAAATCTCGATTTTTTTAAAGGTCTTTTTTAAGATTTTCTTCAAAACCAAACCCCGCCGTCGGGAAGTATTTGAAACGTCTCAAAATTTGTCAACATGTTTTTAGAAACACGCAAAAACATTTGTCTTTTTCAGACGACAAATAGCAACAACATGTTCGGCAAACCTGATATACGTGTATATTTTAAAACTAGAATGAAAAAAAGTGAAAAATGTCCGCATATAGTTTCGGCAAATACGCGCGCGCTAATGTGGAAAGGAAACGACTGTCGCCCCCTATATTTTTTTTACTTTTCGACAAAACCCCTCCTCTTTGAAAACCTAATTAGAAACTTGCCAAAAATTCAAAATGGGGAAAATCAAAATGGATGAATCTCCCCATAAATAACACAAGGAGGAAAAACATGTAGACACGCAGGAATGAGCGTAGGACGATGCTGACTCCAGAACAGCTGCCAACATGGCCACCAGGGGGAACCACAGAAGCGAGTGAACGCGATTTCAATGCATCAATATTAACCATACAGGAGTTAGTGCACAAAACCTCCCAATGAACTCGTCAACAAATTTTCTGAAATCCGAAACAAAACTGATGAGATGAGAAACAAAATCAAAAATCACGAAAGAGAGGAATTGAAAATTTACTGATGAGATGAAGAACAGAACTGATGGGATAATAATACAATATACCATAAAGGTTAAAATCAAAGAGGTAGGGCCAGTTGCACCAACAGAGGTTAAGAATAACCTATAGGGTTAACCTACTTTGTAACTCTAGATTAACCCACCATTGTATTGCACAAACACGGGTTAGGGAAAATGAAGAGAAGGGTTAACCCAAACAGTAGACACGATTAACCTCGGGTTAATATGCAAAAACAACATGGCGGACATGCTGCCTGGCATATGCTGCAGTGCATTTGTGCAAGTCGCACCACCTGGTCACACAGATAGGGGAAGCCAGGGTGCGCAATCTGGCAACATTGGTCAAAGTTATAGTTCATTTTCCTAACGCCATTGTACGTGGTTTCAGCAGGTAAAACATGGGTTCCATAACCGTAGGGATATTTCATTAAGGGCCGGTTGCACCAACAGAGGTTAACAATAACCCAGGGTTAGCCCACTGCGTAACTCTAGGTTAACCCACTGTTGTGTTGCACACGCACGGGTTAGGATAAAAATAAAGAAAAGGTTAACCCAGCCAGTAGGCAGGGTTAACCTCGGGTTATTAGGAAAAACAACATGGCGGCCACTATATGGATGAAGCTAGGGATTGCGCGTGCACGTGGATGCCAACGTGTGCAATCTGGCAGCATTTTTCAAAATTAGTTCCATTTCTGTGTTCCATTTTGGTTTCGTAACCCTGAGGCTACTTCATCGAGAGTTAGTTGGTGCAACACAAACATTTAACCCGGAGGTTAACCTGGAGGCAAATTTTGACCCAAGGTTA
>JAQGBX010005172.1:0-14106 GCA_034698745.1 Megaphyllum sjaelandicum | reverse complement strand
TTCTCTGATTGGTCGAGAGTTGCTCCAAACGCCAACGCCAACGCCCTTCCCAATAGGTCGTGTGATTCGGCCTTAAGGCTGTTGGATTTGAAAATGTTTGAAAATAAGATTTACGTTTGCGATGGAATTGCACGCACCCCTGTAGCTGCATGCTTTGCAGTAATACATGTATAAGTCTATAGTAAAAAGAGTTCTGTTTGTGCGATTAAATAAGAAGTCACGTGTGTTCTATTTTTTGTACCGTAACACGTAGGACAAAATGTCAAATTAGGAAAAGGAAGAGAATGTTATTGGTATATGTTTGCATAAAGTCGACCGCTTTTATCTTCATTAGCAAATATGTCATGTTTTAACAATGTTGTTGAAAACAGGGGCAAACTTAATTGCTTGTTGCGCTGCAGTACATTGGTGCACTGCAGTATATGTAGGTACCTTCACCGCAGTACACCACTACGTTACTATAACAGGAATGAAACAAAAAATGGGGTGGTTCTCTATTCCGTTCCACCCTGCATATATGTAATAATAACGTGCATATACGTTACGATAAATATACATGAACGTGTGGCTGGGTTATCATGTATCACGTGTTTGCGTATAATTGCGCATACTTCTCGATACTTTGGATAAAACCTTAATTTTTAGCTCAATGTCCGTGACAATATGGGATTACTCCGACAGAAGCATTACATTCATGTATTTTCCCAAATAAAAGCAAAATGCTATCCCTGCACTCGGTGTGCTAGTAGCTCCATCTCGTAACAACTCGTAACAAAATCTGGTGTTTTGCCAAGCTTCTCGTTGCAATTCTTATTTTATTTTTCATTATGAAAAAAAAAATCAATATACCGTGTAAAGCAAAACGAGTAAGTTTTGGTCGGGGAATTTTGGATTTTAGTCTGGGAAAAGTCAGGGAAATTGAAAATGAAAATGTTGCGACCACCTTGGATGCTCGCTGCATGATTGGCCTAAAAAAACACGTTTAAGATTATCGCCGCATGGTTTTAAACCAATGAATGCATCTTTTTTTGCCCACGTGACATCGTGACTGCTGAACATGCCATTCGTAAAGCTTTTGTCGGAGTATTCCTAATATTTCTTATAAGTACTGTATGATTTTTGCTATATATAGTTTAAATTTGTCCGAGAAAGACAATCTGCATATTCGTTTTATTTACACTGTATAGATCTATAGGTGTGTGCTTTAAAGGTGGAAGGGTCAAGACCCTCGCAGCCACGGTATATTGATGCGACGGTGGCGCATTGGACAGGCGGAATAGCCATCACGTTTCCTAGCTCGCTTATTTCGTTGTCCGAGAATAGAGCCGTATAAATGATGAAAGCTTTCACTTTCTCAATTAACCGTCTTCAGCGGCGTGGCATTTAGATGGGCAGTTAGCCGGTCCGGTTGATGAGTTAATTTCGGTCGTCTCTCTCTCTCTCTCTCTGGTAATGGCGTTCGTAGAAATAAGATGCAAGCAAGCTAGGGCGCTTCTAAGTGGGGGGGTCTTGAAGTGCACGGGTGCGAAGAAAAAAGGCACCAGTCGAGACATTAAACGCTTCAATTCCGCACTCGCCAACAAGCTCTTAATTCTCATTTTCTCATCTTCTGTCTTTCACTTTCCGCGCTCTCATTAATTCCCTCTCTTTTGCGCGAGGATTCGGGGAAAGGAAGATTGTCATAGAATTGGATATTTCAATTCGATGATTGCCGCGAACGGTCATGGCCTGTAGTATGTAGTGCGAATGTTTTGGCCGAATCGAACTATATACATGTATATTCGGTGCCAGGCGCTGCACACTGCTGGTAATGCCCTGATTAAGAAACGGCGTTGTTTTTGTGTTCGGTGGTACCCTGCTATGCGACAATTGAAAACTTTGGGCTTTATGTTGGTTCGGCGTTGGAATTGGAGTCGTTGCTAATATCGAAGATCGTTGGCCTTTGCCGAGATTATACGATGTACGTGAAATGCTACTGCACGTACATGTACATGTAGGCCTACTGCGATCCGCGAACTAAATGCGCACTTCGTATAGATGAACGTGCGTGATTTCGTTTAAGATGACAACTTCCTATATTAAACGATGGCGAAAATTTAAAACGTTATACTTTGGTTTAAGAAAATGATGGGCTATATACAGTGCCGCTGGTCTTGAAATAATTGAGATTAACTCGATGCGAGGGGAAGAAAAAAAAAAACTCATTTATGAAAAAATGGTTATGCTTTAACGGTTGTTGTCAAAAGTCGAGGCATGCAGTACACACAGGGTGGCCACAGGTCAGGGAAGTCAGGGAGAAAGAAGTGGTCATGGAAATGTCAGGAAAATTTTCCCAAATAAAAAGCAAAATGCTATATCCATGCACTCGGTCTGCTATAGCAGCTCCATCCCCAATCCTCTTCGGCTATGCTCGTAACAAAATCTAGTGTTTGGCCAATTTATGGCAACAAAATTGATATGCATTAACTATAAGTTTTGGTCGGGGAATTTTGGATTTTAGTCAGGGAAATTAAAATAAATTTTCTGGCCACCCTGTACGTACAGAGAATGTCCGTTATAGCATTATAATCAGAGTGCCTGGAAGTACGAAAAATCAAAATTGATCTTCGATGCTGCTATAAGCTCTACCGCTTTTAAATTTTTTCTGGATCACCACTCTTGCGTAAAAAATGCATTAATAATACAATAAACAGTTACTTTGGGACACATTAACTATACTGTCGGCACTTTTTTAACCTACATGTATATATGGAGTCGGCAGAATTGGGAACTCGCTACTTGCTGAGGTGGTCATGGCCTCCAACTTATCAGAGTTTTAACACTGAATTAAGCAATGAGAATTTAATTGATTTTGCTACTCAATAACATTCTGAGGTCTTAAATATGACATTACTGTAATATCTCTCGTCTATATTGGGTTGTAATGTTTGTATCAGGGGGAAGATGTAAATGCAGGGTGACCTGTAAACATTCAGGAAAACTTGAAAATGTCTGGAGAAGTCGGGGAAGAATGGCTTATTTTGAAAAAGTCAGAAATTCAACGTTCCAAAATTAATGCTTTTACATGGTTAGTTCAGGCCGCATTTTCTGAGTATAAATTTAAATATTTTCCACGTTTTTCGAGTACAGATTTTGCAAAACTTGCCCTGTTTTCCGAGTTCAAATTTGCAAAACTCTCCACGTTTTCCGAGGACAAAATTTTGAAAAATTCAAACGTTGTCATAGGACAAATTTGCAAAATTCTCTACGTTTTCCGAGGACAAAATTTAAAAAAATTCCCACGTTAATTTTCCGAGGAAAAATTTACAACATTTTCCAAGTAGACCTACTGTACTTATTTTTTTTTAAATTTTTCTATGTAAATTTTCAAAATTATCATTAGTAAGTTTTACAAAATGTGTTAATTTTGTGACAGTACTATTGGTCAAGGAATTTTTTTTAATCTGGAAAGGTCAGGGAATTTGAAAATGAAATTTCTGGGGGAACACTGTGCATAAAATGATCAATTGTATACTCGTTTCCGTATGAGTCCAGGGGTACTCATACAGAGTGGCACACGGATCACTATTGGTCTGAAGTGTAGCCATGCCGCCTATGCATCGTAAAAAGGTGTTCCGCGCTCATCGTGAGATGCTAATGCGCATGTACGAGGTTTTACGCGGAATGTTTGACCTAGCACAACGCCTATGCAGTGGCGCCACCGAGCACACCGACCATCACGCTGATATCAGCATTCGTTGCGTTCTCACTCTATCGTTAATGGATGACTTAGCTACAATATATCCTACGGACTTTCTTGTGCTCTACTGGAATTTTCTATCGAGCCGATCATCATCAGGTTGGCGAAGTGTTGAGTCGTTGGCGGGGGGAGAGCTGACATCTCCCCACGGGCGACACGCCCGCCATCCGTCGGATTATAATCGAGGATTATTATTTTGTCTCCAAAATTCCGCTTCTCGGCTACACGCGTTGGCGCCGCTTCTCGTTTTACGGCGATTTTTAATCGCTGCATGCATGCATCATGACCACTCGGACAGTGTTCCTTAATGGCGCTGCTGATGCAGTTTATTAACGTACGCGATAAGGAATACCAACGGAGGAATGGCGCGTTAATCGAAGCATCCGCACCAACAAAAATAGGATATGTACGGTATCGGTACGCCGAGTTTAGAAGGGCGATTTGAATGGCAAAAGCGTCGAACTGAGCACCCCTCCTAGCTCCTCTTCAACCCTCGGCACGCGGTTGATGCTCGGCATTAAAAACGGGTAGAGAAAAATGCACGGAGAGGATAGTCGAGCTCTTAGGGCTATTTCGGAGGCTGTAACGTCCGTAGAGAGGTGAAGTCGGGGGGGGGGGGAGGGGACCAGGGGACCCTCACAATTGAATAGGAGGGGATGCGGAGAATGGAGTGTAAACCCGGTGCCCGGCCGGGGATATCCGAAATGCACTTTCTCATCCGTCTTAATTCTATATACGCACTTTGACGCGGTATGTATGCGTTGGAATTTGCCCTTTATACGGTATTCTATGGTGTTACATACATTTATGCTGGCGAGGTAAGCCCGCACCCACGCGCCATCTATCGACGGTGAGAGAAAACGTGATTTCCTCGGATGCGTTTGAACGCATCCGAGGAGCTGCACCGCGTTCGGATTCACACTGTCAAATTGACACCGTGTTTTCCGATGCTTCGTATAACTGATGCATTTTCATGGTGGCCACAGGTCAGGGAAGTCGGAGTGTAAAAAAGTGGTCAGGGAAGTCATGGAAATTTCCGGGAAGCAGCTCCATCCCCAATCCTTATCAGCTAGACTCGAAACAAAATCTAGTGTTTTGCCAAGCTTCGATCTCATTGCAATTGTTATTTTATTTTTCATTATGACAAAAAAATTGATACGCATCAACGGGTAAGTTTTGGACAGGAAATTTTGGATTTTATTCAGAGAAATTGAAAATGAAAATGCTGTGGCCATCCTGTTTTTTTTTTTTTTTTTTAAAGAAAATTCGTTGTTTTCCTGTAATATCATCGCGATATTTCATTGGAATACGAATTCGGAGTTGCGTTCTAATGCGTGACCTAAACATCCTCATCGACCAATTGATGCTCCGGCAGCGGAGTTCAATCGTCTTGTCGGTTTCGTAACAGGTAGCGCATCTCCGCTCATCTGTTCGACCCTCCCCATTTATACCCGTGCTCGGGACCGACAATTTCGGTATACCGAAATGGGTATAGTACGTACTGCAGGGCCTGCTGGGGAAGAATCTTATACCCGACATGAGGTGTTGCCGTTAATATCTAGTGTGCGAAAAATATCTATGAAGCCGGCCATACACGAGGAAAGTTATATCTGGAAGCACGGCATGTTCATAAAGTTCTGTTTCTCAGAATGTGTATTACGAGAAATGAAATTTTTTAATTTGTCAAATATAAAAACATAAATAAAGTATATATACTTACTTTCAGTTTGAAATTTTCTTTTTTAAAAGCCATGGTTAAATTTCAAACGGAAAATGATTAGACTGTTCAGAAATATGCGCTTGACTTTTCGGACACGCCTAAAATTGCCAAGTTTCCAGATAGAACTTTCCTCGTGTATGACCGGCTTATAGTTTGAGCCGTGCTAATTCAGGTTGTTAGACTGTGATTTTTAGTATGTATATATGCCTATATGAATTAACCCATCTGACACATTCCTCGAATTAATTCATGATTCGCGTGCGATTGTGATTTGTTTAAGTTATAGTTTGATTTAATAAAGGGATGAAACGGGGATCGTTCCCTACGGGACGGGCATAATTAAAATCCTGCGCGCACTGCAACAAGATGGAATCTATTAATTAGCCAATGTAATGATAATTCGCTCAAAGTCGCCAATGATAGCATCGGTGATAACTAAAACATTCATTTTATTTCCGGCCTCCTCTAAAATAACGCTGGAAATCTAATGTTGTTAATACGAGTTGCGTGATTGTACCACGATTAGAAAACAAATTTAATGTGCATGTTGTATACATTTTACATCCATGGATGTACGTGTGTATTTTTGGGAGGAATTTTTTCTCCAAATATGGCGTCCGATTGCATTTGGTATTGGATTTCACATCTAGCGAAACATTTTTAGGAGGCCAAAAAGGTCGCATTCTTGGATGGGTCTATACAGTATATAGAAGCGCAACCAACCCCCATTAAGGTTGCTGACAACACGCATATCTCGCGACTTGACCTTTTATGTTTGGGCATACCATACATGTATACTTTCTGTACAGTATAGTATGCAAATACGAGCCAACAATCTGACTAAGATGATACAGTGCATGCATGTATACTTGTATATCGGATGCCATTTTTTTCATTGTTTACGAACAATTGCTGTTTGTACATTAAATTAAATTTCAGGCTATGAAAAACACAACTTCAGACAGACGCTTTAGGAATCGTATTTCGGTATAGAGCTGAAATCATACAAATGGAATGCATTAATTGGTTTTTGAACCAATTAGCTCGTGTCTTCGCAGCTGCCAACGTACGATTCGTAAGTAAAGCTTCTGTCCTGGTCCGAGTACCCCTATGATGTGTAGTGTTGTTGACACCATTGACTGTCTCGTATAATATACTAGCGGAAAAACCCGGCCTTGTCCGGGTAAAAATTGTTGTTTGATTTTCTAACCTCTTTTATGCGATCAGGAGTTAGATTTAGCTGTCATTGTCTCCAAAAGATGGAGCTATATTTGGATACATCCCGGATGAGGGGAAGACTGGTTTGACAGTTTTATGACAGTGAATCAGAATCCCCCCCTAACTCCCAAAATTTATTCGGAAAATTTTGAAAGTTTTGCAAATTTGTACTCGGAAATGGTAAATTTTTTACTCTGAAAAGGTTGAGCATTTTGCTAATTTGTCCTCAGAATCTATTATAAATTTTGCAAAATTCTCCTCGGAAACTTGACAATTTTACAAATCTGTACTCTATTTGTCGTTCGGGAAAATGTTGCAAATTTGTCGTTCGGGAAAATGTTGCAAATTTGTCGTTCGGGAAAATGTTGCAAATTTGTCCTCGGGAAAATGTTGCAAATTTGTCCTCGGGAAAACTTTGGCATTTTTAAAAATCGGAAAAATTTGACAATTTTGCTGACCAAAAGCGCGTTATTTATTCCTCGGATACTCGAACGAACGGACTTTGCAGAACCGCTCGAGTCTTTCGCTAAACTGCAACGTCGTTTTGAGTACCCCTATTGTCTCGCTCTTCATGGGAAATCTGTTCAAAAAGGAGCGGTCCGCGATTAGACCGCGAAATAATTTCGCAATGTTCACTGGACCTTAGGGGTAAGAAAGTTGAAACTATACTGCTTTATATGCAACGATTAACTTTCATACACGAGGGTTTTTCTATTAATACACGAATCGAGCAAGCGTCTGCCATTTCTTTTAAGTGTTTTTTTTTTTGTGCAATGGGCCTCGTTAGTCATCGGCACTTCAGGCCGTGTTATTTTTAAACAAAAAATTGAGTTCGTAAGGAGATATCTCTTCTACGTGTATATTCGGAGGCGCCTTTTTGGCTGCGTCCTATCGCTTGTCGGGTGTAAACTCGAGTCCATGGTGGACGGGACCCTCTCTTAGTTTTGTAGTTTTGTTGTTGTTAAATCTCAACTTTGTTTATTCGGCGTATTTATGCCCCATTGTTGGTGGGCCATTACCATTCTTCGTGGATTGGATTATATTTAGTTGAGCATCCATATTGTCTATTCATAGCCTCTAATGAAACCCCCCCTCCCCCATTCACTGACCCCTAACCCCCCGGGCCGTCTACAGGGTGCCTAAAAACATGCCCTTGTTCCATCAGGCGATCAATAACGAACCTATTCGGTATCTCAGTGGGCTTCTATCGCGATTGGGATAGATCGTACAGGGTGTCCACCGAAAGGACAGCTCGGATATCGTCTGCTGGCATTCGCTAGACCCAGGTTCGATTCCTGGGTCGGCTGTTATACTCGATCGTGGTTTTTCACGGTTTCCCACAATTCCTCCAGATAGTTCCTGTGTTAAATCGTCCATGATCGTCTTCCCATCCCATCCTCCTCGTTAACAAGGTTCAACCAGAAATTTCATTTTCAACTTTCCTGACTTTTCCAGGTTTTAAAAAATTTCCCTGACCAATGACATCGTGAAGAATTGACATTTTCCAAAATTCACGCTGGTAAATATTTTTTTTTAAATTTACTGACGGCAATTTTTAAAATTAACGAAGACTTTTTTAAAAAAAAAAAAAATTGGTAAAAATATTGCGTGAAAATTTTTGTATTCTGACAATGTTAAAAATTTGTGCTCGGAAAAAGTGAAATTTTGAAATTTTGTCCTCGGAAAATGTGGAAAATTTGTTCTTAGAAAACGTGAAAAATTTTGCAAATCAATACTCAAATAACTTGGAAAATTGCGTTAATTTGTACATGGAAAACGTGGAATATTTTGCAGATCTGTACTCCGAGAATGTGGAAAAGTTTTGCAAATTTCTACTCGGAAAATGGGCCCTGAGCTAACCTCGTAGAAGTATTAATTTTGGATCGCCTTGACTGCGTTGAATTTTCCTGACTTTTTCAAAATTAACCATTTTCCCTGAGTTTTCCAGGTCAATTTCAAGTTTCCTGCCTTTTCCAGGTTTTCCAGTTCTGGGGGAATCCTGGGTAAAGACGTACAGTAGAGTTATAACGGGAAATTCCCCGTTGAAATTAGCAACACCTCCCACGTTCGAAACGTGGATGAAATTTTAGTCGAAGTCCTACTTCCGATACGAATGGTGACGTTCTTCGAGATTCGTCTTAACGAGGTTGGACCGTGTTGGGGCCTCGTATCGCCCCAGGTATTCGTTGGCGCTTCCTCCCCATGCGCATAATAGTCAGATCGATGGCGTCTCGAATGGCAGCAAGGCCGCTATAGCGTATTAAAAATAATGGCAGTATGTCAATCGGCGCAGCGTCAGTAACGATTAAAAGAGGGCAGGGCCAAAAGGTGCGTCGCTCGCTCGGGGGGAATACCAGCCGGCGACCTCCTGGCGAATTCGCGGTCAAACGAGGGCGCTCACATCGAACGGGGCGGAGCTAACCCGCCTCATTTGCATATTGCCTTTGCATAATAAAGCAGCTGGGCGGAAGACTCCTGATTGGCACGAAAGGGTTGCGCCGAGCATGCCGGGATTGACGAACAATGATGGCCGCCCGTTTGGCGCGCGATACGAATAGCTCTGGCGTTTTATGTTGCCTATTATCACTTGGAGAACTCAGGGAAGAATGGCTTTAATATTCATCATGTTGTATCGGTAGTCATGTTGTTGCGTTCAAAAATTAATGCTTCTGCGTGGTTAGCTCGGAGCTCATTTTCTGAGAACAAATTTGCAACATTCTCCACGTTTTCCGAGTACAAATTTTCAAATATTTCCACGTTTTCCGAGTACAAATTTTCAAATATTTCCACGTTTTCCGAGTACAAATTTAAAAAATTTTCCCCATTTTTCGAGTAAAAATTATCAAAATTGTTCACGTTTTCTGTGTACATATTTTCCACATTTTCCGAATACAAAGTTTTCCCACCTTAAAAAATTTGTCATGCACATTTTTTAAATTTTTAATAAAATTTCTATGTTAATTTTCAAAATTGTCGTCAGCAAATTTAAAAAAAAAATATTTTCCAGTGTCAATTTTGGAAAATATGTCGTCATACCTTCGCGTTGACATTAGTCAGGGAATTTTTTTTTAAACCTGGAAATGTCAGAGTTGGAAATAAAATTTCTAGGGAACCCCGTAATTATTAAACGAATATTTTATGCTAGAAATATTGAATAAGTTTACAGAAATTTAAAAAAAGGGGCACATTTTTCAGAAAAATACCTTGCAAGAGTAAATGGAAACTCATAGCTACCTTTTGACGTGTGCTTGTCTGAAGTGAAGAAATGCGTTATGGCATGGTTGTACTAAGAAGCAAACAATAAATCGTTATTTGTTGCTGGCTTAATGCTTCGACCTCTACCCGCGATCAATGTATGCAACTTTAGGCAAATCCCACGGGGAAATTCCACCTGGTCATTATGGTTTTTATAACGTACAGATATCCGTGTTGTCAATTTTTCTTTGCTTTTGCAGGTGGTCACTGCAAAGTCCGAGCGTAAATGACGCCAAGAAAGGAGCGCAAACCGAAAACTTGATCGAAATCTCTGAAGAGACCCTCACATGGCAAGATCGGAAGATATGCAAGACCTGGCAGGTTATTTTTATGCAGTTGGTAGGAAAGCTGCTAAGAAAACGACAATCAACGATGATCTGCTAGTTTACCAGAAATGTGCTGCTTCACCTTCGGTCGACATTTCGAACGAACCCACACTGCCAAACGGCATAGCTCACAAACGGGCGAATAACAGCTCTGTATACCGAAATACGGATTCAATTACGAGGACCTTTTCCAAAGCTGTAAAACTACGACCAACCGAACAAAAAAGTTTTCAGTTACAGCCAAAATTACAACTGGAAATAACCTGTGATCCGCTACTAGAAGTACCTTTAAAAGATGAATCGACGACACAACAACTATTTGCACAGGTTGCCCCATGCAATCCTCCAAAAACCAATGGTATTTTATCGCAGGAACCAACAGAACGCAGAAACGATGAAACGAGGATAAAAATCCCATTCAATAAGCCTGCGAGTTGCAGTCCTCCTAAATCTGTCGAACCTTTGACTGGTACTGGTATTAACCCTGTTAGTATGTCCTTATGCGATGAATCCGCCCCAAACACGCAAATTCCTCAATTTGCAAGTTGTGATGGCCCAAAAAGTATTAAAACTTTGCCACCCGTACCCGTAAGTTGTTTCTCGGACGATGGAAGTGCAGCGTTCAAAGGACATGCGCCTGAAGCCCAAGTTTGGTCGAACCTTACGGATTGTTTGGAGCGTTTCTTTAGCGATGCATATTCGGTGTTAGAAACTCCCGACAATCAACAAATGCAAGATAACCTTGATATTCGGTTAACTGAGGCCCTGAAGACGATATCTGCCAAAGAGGTTTCGTGCCAAAGTTTGGACATTCTCTTTGATAACCTATTAAAGGTTTGTGACGTGACAAGTAGCGTTGTTACCAGTGTCTGGAACAGTAATCTTGCAGCTATTGAGGCTGCAAACGCCATTCTGGCTGATAAAACGTTGAAAGCAATGTGTAACTTTTTAGGGCGAGGACAGATTCCCTCAGACGCTCTTCAGAAATCATTAAATTTTGAGAACCGGATGATCTTGGTCCACTTTGGCGACTGCGAGACCAATGGGGCGATGGATGATGTGGAGGCAAAGTTACTGGCTACTGGTGCATACATGAGGGATGCACAATCCCTAAGAAACACAGAAATGCACATCGGGAATACGTCGATAGCTTGCAGCAGAGTACCAGAGGATGTAACTTGCATCAGAGTGCAAGATGCGTGTCATTTCTGGGCCTACGTGGGTACAGAGTGGCGTCAGTGCTTGCAGGAGCTGAATGCCATATACCTGGACTGTGACGTTTCTGACGATGAACTAATTGGTGAAGATGGTGGTGAAATGTACCTGACCAAGCAGCCAAAGAAAAACGACATCTTGCTGATGGTAGCGGAGGTGAGGTTACATTTGTTTCGTGAACTATGGCTAAGTCCTATAGACCCAGTTAACTATTCATAAATACAAAGAACATAGTCGCAAAAAAGAATCTGGACAAATGGCATATTTTAATTTCTCATGCCTTGGCTAATATTTTCTTTTTTTTAATGCTAACTTTTTTATTGGAATTTCATGGATATTTTGTATCAGACAAAAATGCTTAATTCGGGTGAGTCATAGCAGAACTATAGTCTGATACTTTAATTTACGCAACATTAGTGGCTTGGTGCATTTTTGGATTCGTGAGAATGATTTGGTATTTATTTTCAATTTCTTTAAACGGTTTCCCCCTCTTTTTCACTCGTAAGAATAACATCATTAAATTTTCTTAATTTGATTTTTGGGGGTGCATTTAATAATTATAATCTGCACAATATGACTATTTCTTGCTATTGGAATTTAAATTCATTCTTCACTCCTCGCAACTAATTTTTCCATTTATGAAAGGAAATTTGTAGGAAAATTTGGTGTTCACGACTTCATAAGCGCCCAAATGGGTAAATTCAGCGAAAATTTAGCATAGTCTTTAGAGATTAATGCAGTACCCTGTTTTTAGGATGGCTCGTTCGCTGATTTCGGTGTTTCTGCTGTAAGAGTGCGAGTAATCGATGTTCTGCAGAACAAAGCGCTCCTTTGGTGTCCAGATTTTGCTACGTACTGCATTCGAGAGTGGTGCGTTTTGCGCCACTGTTACAAAAAAATGATGAGGATTCCATTCCAGGCCGAGTTATGTCAAATTGCAGGTATGTCAATAACACCTATGAAACCTATGGTTCTTGATGATTAATTTGAGAAAATTGATGGACAAATTTAATACGTTTTTATTCTGATTAATTTCGAGGAAGATAACAGAGTCAAACTGTATGTCCACAAGTGGAGTTTGGAGGGTATCATATTTTTGGTGATTTTTTTTGTTCGAAGTCTTTGCATTATGTTGTGAAATTTTTAGATGACGCATTTAAGAAAAAAAATGAATTTGAGTGAAATATAAAGTCGTAAAAAAATTCCCAATTCATTATTAAAAAAAAATATTATCGAAAAAATCCCCAATTAAAATGGAACCAATCCTGTTTATTATTGGATGCCATCAGTACAAAATCTTGTTTCGAGTCAAATTAAACTGGGCTATTTCCAAAGTTTTTTTTTTTTTTTTTTTTTTTTTGCAAAAATCAATGTTGTAAAATGTGTATGTTAACCTTGCAGGTTTGGTTGCCAAGCCATCAGTCAAAATCGTGCGAAAATGTTGCGCTCTATTGCTGACTTTGTTAACTCGCTGGACGTTTACACGTACGTAGGCTTATCTTTGCTTATCAGTAACATGCCATCAGTTTTGCAAAACTTGACATTGACTTATTAAACATCTCTAATATTCGCAACTCCTTGGGATTGATCCGCTTATTGAACAGACGATGCAATCTTAATTTCAGTGAAAGACATCACATTATCGAACTTGTTCACAGTCTTCCTACCTTTGTGCAGTGGTCCATTGGAAGCATTGCGGCGTCCTGCTCTTTGGTGTGTTTGTATTGGCGCAACTTTACCTGGCTGTGAGAAACAGTCGAGCACGAAATTTAACGATCTGGTAGCACACTATGTAGGCAAGTATTCGAGTTGATAGCATCATTGCGTTACTTAACATCGTCATAGTGGTGCTAAACTATTTCCCTTTCATGAAATTGTAGTATTTTTATGTAGTCCAAAAATTCTTACGTTTTCTCGTTTAACCTTTAAAAATAAATATTTATAGGAATAATGCAAATTGAAACACAAAATGAATACAAGCACTAATTTTATGTTTTTATATATTTATTATTTAAAAAAATGAATAAACGAAAAAACACATAAATCAACGTTTCTATTTGGGATAAGGAAATGTCTACATGTACAATCATTAAACGGGATGTTAGTTTTCATCATTGCTGTTATTGTGTTTAGCAATACCTTGAAAGGGTTGAAACTCTCAAACTCTTGAAAAGTTAAATTTTATTACCATAGAAAAGCTTTAAAATTCGATTGTGTTTATGCAGAAATAATTCGCTTACTTCCATTGGGTTAAAAACGTTGATATTTGGGGTATTTCTAAAAGAAATGTTTAATTTTTTCTAAAGATACTATACTAAGGAAAAATTTACTCGAGAAAATCGTTGCATTTATATGCTTTTATCATTATTGAAAATTGAAATAACTTAAAAACTAGAAAACTAATAATTATAGATTCAATTCAACTTCAATTCAATTCTTTACGCTGCAGTCAGTACATAGCACCATGTGGCAGGGGGGATCATTATACAATTTGATTGATCCCAAATTCACAATTTAATTAATTTTCCTGTATTTTGGATTTTAACAAGGAGGGTGGGATGGGATTAGGATAGGAAGACGGTCATGGCCGATTTAATATAGGAACTATCTTAGCATTCGCCTGGAGGAATTGT
>JAQGBX010005171.1:0-14106 GCA_034698745.1 Megaphyllum sjaelandicum | reverse complement strand
TTGGGCAATAGTCAATTTCTATTCCAATCACAACAGCTTAACGCCAATCACAATAGGTCGTGTGATTCGGCCTTTACTCCAGTTGCATGCCTTCGATCTTACTTATACTGGAACATTGTCTCCACCGATAAGACAACCTATATATACTCACTCCAGTTCGCTCTATACGAGCCACGGAGTGGAACGAGCAACAAATTGTCCAGACAGAAAAATCAGCAACATTTCTGAATCACAAGTTGAGGATATATATACATGTACATGTACTGTAGTTTATATACTGTATATAGTTTTGTAATTACTTATTCGTACGTCGCATCGTTCAAAAATGGTAAAATTTTGCTTCTGTATGTCGTTTGCTTCAAAAGGTCGTAAACCCTTTTTGCCTTTTTTAATTTTAAGAAATTAGCAAATTATTCCCGTAATAAATGCCATTCGTGATTTCTTTTTCTTAATATAATATCAAATATTATTTCTTCCTCATTTCTATTCGTCCTTATTAAAAAAAAAACGTTTCTTCGTGCGTGTTTAACAAAAAAAATGAAATAAGTACATGTATATATATGATTCAGAAGAATACACGCGATACGAAGGGTAAAATAGAAATTTCATTTCCTTCGAATGTTCGCCATAATTTTCAATTCGTAGAAAGGAGTTGTTGCTCTTGTCAAAACCTATTTCCGCTTTTAATCGAAACGAGGAAAACTCGCTGCAGTCTAAACCAGTCACATAACGCCTGTTATTAGCGCTAATAAATGCATGAAGTCATTTTGGAAATGCTGTAACATGTAATGTACAGTACAATATACCATTGATAGGGCGTAGCATTTCAGCAGGGTACCCCCAGACCTGCATGGAAAACATGGAAAAGTCAGGGAACTTAAAAATGACCTGGAAAAGTCAGGGAAGAACGGTTTATTTCGAAAACGTTAGGGAAATTTCACGCAGTCATGGCGATCCAAAAGTAACACTTCTACAAGTTTAGCTCAGGGCCCATTTATGTATGAATGAAAAGGTGCCGCAACTTTTATCGGGGAATTCCCCGTTATAACGTACCCTTTTGTCATATTCAAGAGTTTTAGGGTATATACAGGGTGGAGGAAAAGTCTGTATCTTATCGATTTTGCTTCAAAATAATGGCCGATATCAACATTCTTCTAGCATTGCTGGTGAGCAACATTCAGGGGGCATGTTGACATTTTGTAAGTGAAATATTCTCTTACATACAGTATTATTATCTTACGTTTTACAATGCATTTTGACTAATTTGGTCATGCCTTTCAACTCCCTAATTGGACGTTTTGTTGTTATGATATCATTAACCGTTTAAGGGCTATAGAAATGAAATGACCTTGAAGATGATCATCAAGGTCACGTTTGACATCATCATTGGATAGCGCCAGGGCACATTATACTATACCACGGTGTACTATACGCTCCCATTAGCAGACTGTTGGTATCGGCCATTATATCGTTTTTTTCTGAAAAAACGTTAACGTTATTACGTTATGTTAATCCCTCTACGTTATTGCAACGACAGGTTGCGCATACGCATGAACGAAGTATTAAACATGACAATAGCGTTAGCGTTTTTCAGAAAAACGGTATCCTAAAATTCTCGATTTCCTAAAGTTCGTTTTAACGTAACATGGCGCGAATGCTCGGGAACTCGAAAATCCATTCGTTTTAACCGGAAATGTATACAGTATTATCCGAATTCGGAATTCGTCTTAAACCCAGAAATTAAAATTATTCGTCCACATCCCTATAGGAGGGGAACTGGGCATGAGTTCGTATACTATAGCAGAAATTCGTATAAAGATACAGCAGTTCTTCTTAATGATATTCCAGTGTATCGTAAGTTATAGCCGATATGCGGTATGAAACATATACAGTACCTGGATAAAAACTTGTAAAGATTATCGCAGATTTCAATATTTTCATTCCTATATCGGCCTCTTATAAAATCGATCGAAATTGAGCGCTCATTGGCGGACGTGGAAAGGTTCGTTGTCCCTGGCCGCCAGACGGCGTTTCGATTTTTTTTTCTTTCAACTTTTGTTACCTGTTCGATCCACCCATAATAAACGTTTCCTATAAACCGTCCCGCGAGGGGCGCTGGCACCCACCCTCGCGCGGGTTTCATCCCCGCCGGCTTCCAATCGTTTAAAAAGGTAGTAAAAACGATGCCCGAAGTGCTTAAAATGTCGAAGGCAGCTTCTTCTGCTACGTACATCGCGTGTATCGTGCGTGTATCGTGCTTCGGCAGCCGTGAAGTCACGTGTGACAACGATACTCTTTAAATGAATTTTTTAATGCCTATTAGCGTGGCGATTTTAAGCACGTGCAAAGTACGCTTTGTAAAAATTCTACTCGAGTACCCCAGTTACTTTTTATTTCCTTTAAAAATTAATTTTTACCGTATGCTTCACGAGTTTTGCGATGCACGTTACCAAAAATGTAAACTCCCATTTCGGAAAAGGATCATCCATAAAGGACGTCACGTATTTTTCCAGATCATGATCATGTTTTCAGTGGTTTTTTTTCGATCTGAATAACACGATTCATGCATAATTTCTGTGCAATTTGACACAACGTATTATTTTTAACTTCTTTCACATTTCCAAAATATCCAGTTCTGAAATCATCTCAGTTTCAATTTCTTCTTCACAATTACATTAAAACCTGTTAAGAGTGACCACAAAAAAATGCAATGTTGGTCACTGTGCACAGGTGGTCACTATACGGAGAATTTTTATGAAGGAAATTATAATGTACACTATAAAACACAAAACACTAAAAAGGGGTCAACATAAACGAGTGATCACCATTCAAAGGCGGTCACTTTTCCAGGTTTTACTGTATTACTTTTCCCATCAGAAATTCCAAAAGTTTCATCTTTCTTCGTATCCATCAATAATCTCTTTTTAAAGCTCTTCAGGAGTGGCAATTGCTGTGAAGTTAAATGTCACTATCTACATGTAAGGTCGACTCGATCATCTGTTATCTGGTCACTTTTTAAGGTACATTAACAATGTAATAATTGCAAATAAGACAACATACACTGGTCACTGTACACAATAGACAGGTGGTCACTATACACAGAATTTTTGTGAAGGAAATGTACACTCAAAAAAACAGTACACTAAAAAGTGGTCAACATAAACAGGTGATCACTTTTTCAGGTTTTTACTGTATGTTTTTTTATAACTTTTTACATTAAAAATATTGCAGGCGGCCTAAAGGATATTACGGGGAATTTCCCGTAACAAAATACCAAAACACCCAGTTTTAAAGGTAAAAACGAACTCTTTCTCCATACAGGAACAGTAATACATGTATATTTAATAGCAGATGCAGGCTTTGTAAGCCGAAGAAATCAGCAAATTTGCCTTTAAATTGACTAGCAAGAAAATAAAACCAATACAATCAATTTATCATTTAAAACTGTTGCCAGTTTCAGCACAAGTGGTCATCCGGACGTCCACTTTCCTCGAACCCCTCTCCCCCCCCCCCCCATCCGTCCGCCTGTGTCCCATTTTCAAATACCCCCACCCCCTCCCTTTGCCGGACGTCCTTTATGGATGGCCCCAAAGTCGTTAAATCAGTTTCTAGTTTAGGAAACCCGCATTCCAGATTCGGAAACCAAGTTTCAGTTTAAAGTTTCCTGGGTGCGATGTTCCCACCTTAAAAAAGGAACTTTTAAAAATATGAAATCTGTCCGAGCGACGAGTAGGCTTTTACAGTGTAGTTACCTTAGGACAAAGTAAGATGATTTTCAAATCGGTGTCTCTATGAAGGAGTTCCCCTCTGCAGCCCAGTCGACTAGGCTTTCTGACCCTCTCGAAGAACTACCGGTCAAGTTCTGGTCAACGATCGGTTGGGGTGTCCAGGACGCCTAAGGGCTTACCTGGAAAGAAGGCTAGAAAACGCTGAGGTTTTTCGAAATGGGGGAGACGGCGGTGCTGAAGGTACCACCGGGTGAGTTTCACCACGCATTTCGCCCCCTCGCGCCTCGAGGGGCTTTCGCATTCCCCTCGCAACCCAGGGCGGGGCGGCCAATGGGCAGTCTGGCGATGAGGGGTCAAGGGGAAAACAAAATGGCCGCTTAAGGGGAGGGGGGAGTGAGACGTTAAACGAAGGATGAAGGTGCGGGGAGGGGGACCAACAATGAAAGTGTAAAGAGAGGTTTAAAATACCAGAAAGCAAAAAATAATGTTAACTGGTTAAGGGGAGGGGGGGGGACGCGATAAGCCCCCTTAAGCCGAAGAAACAAAAATGCCATTGGGTCGATCGGGGGTGCTTAGGGGGGCGGGGGTCGTAAACGCCCCCTCATTTGCATAGCCATCGCAGTGCTGTACTCCGGGGGGTTAACGCGTGTAAACAGCGCGAGTGCGTGTGAAGAAATTCCTAAAAAGTATAAAGTGAGGGGTGGGGGGAAGTGGGAGGATAAGGGGGGCTAAGTTTTATGGTCGGTTGCACCATTCCAGATTAGTCGGGTTAGAGGTGAGAGACGAGAGTTTTGATCGGAGGTGACGATCCGTTCAATTTGGGTTTAGCTCGTTGGTGTTTTTGCGGTTTAGGGTCGTTAAGGGTGAGTAGACTCGAGTTGCGGTCGAATGTACGGTATTGTATAGGCGCGGAATATACTTTAATTAATAAATCGATTAATAAAGTCGAAACATCCTCCTTGATTTGTTCGGATTTTTAACGCTCGAAACTTGGATGTTTGTTTTGATTTCCAATCGTCGATGAGGGCATGCGTCCTCATGCTGAGAAACGCAGCGCCACTATGGCAGGATACCACCAGACCTGGAAAAACGTGGAAAGGTCAGGGAACTTGAGAATGTGTGGAAAAGATGGGGAAGAATGATTTATTTCGAAAAACGTCGGGGAAATTCAGCGTATTAATGTTCTCACGATCCAAAATTAATGTCTTTATGGTTCATTTTTTCCAGTACAAATTTGCCAAATTCTTTACGGTTTCCAGTACAAATTTTCAAAATTTCAACAGTTTCCAGTACAAATTTGCAAAATTTCAACAGCTCCAACAGTACAAATTTGCAAAATTTCAACAGTTTCCAAAGTCAAACTTACAAAACTGTACGCAAAAATTTTCAGTTTTCCTAGTACCTGCAAAATTGTCGACGTTTTCCAAGCACAGATTTGCAACATTTTGATTTTTTCTAGGGCAAATTTGTAAAATTTCCAATCTTTTTCCAGGACAAATTTTCATAATTTTTAACCTTTTCGGAGTATAACTTCGCTACAACTAATTTTGTAAAAATTGTATAATTTTCCTACGTACAACTGTATATGACGTGTTGTCTCGGTCAGAGAAATTTGTTTAAAAACCTGAATAACTCAGGAAAATTGAAACCTGTAAACGAGGAAATTAACATTATTCGTGCGAGGTTTCATGTACGTTTTAGATCGACACGCGTTCCGTTGCCATTTCGTGAAGCTTTTGGCTGAGTACCCCATTTCTTTTTTTCTCCACGCATTTACTGTAGTTATTGTAAAATGTTGGTTCGTGATTTTAATTTGTCCATTCGTAAATGCACGTGTTACACTTTCGTGCAAAAGTATAGGAGAAATGTGAGCTCGCTTCGCATGACCGGCACGATTTTAATTAAAATCTACAAATTCGATAAGCGTGTCCGATAAGCTGAGCCCTTAATCGGAGTTTAATCGCGGAATAATTGGTATTGATTGGAAACGTAGCATTTTTTTCTAAAATGGGCCGCGTAATGTCAAATGCGTTTAGAATAAATGATTGATCGTTCGCCGTTGGCTCGACACAGTTTCTTAGCCGATTAGGCTTACGCAGTACGTGTATATTTTATGTAAAAGTTTTTTCTTTCGTGTTTGGTATTAACTCGTTTTGGCGCCAATGTCCATGTGACGGGGGGTCGTTGCGGCGCCAAAATCTCGCATGGGCGTCGTCCGTTTTATAAGCAACGGTATTTCTTCTTCCCTCGGAATTTGTTTTCTTTTAATAACGGACTTTTCAAGGCTTTTCATTTGCATATCAAATGGAAAATGTTCGTAATTTAGATCAGGACGCATTTTTAGGCGCGTTTTGACGAACTGATTCTCATGACCGTGCACCTAGCTCGTTTTATCACCCCCTCGCCAAAGAGGGATTTCCTCGTTCCCGTTGCACTTGAATTTCATCCGAACTTCGGTTAAATTCTATAGGTCTTATTGATGAGGTTGTCATATTTTGTCCCACTTTCGATAATACGAATTAAGAGGTTGAGGACAATTTTTCAAAGCTGTCTACGTTTTACGAATACAAAATTGTCAAATTTAAAAAAAAATTGTTCATTTTCAAAATTGTCACTAGCAAATTTTTCAAAATACATTCCTTTGTCGATTTTACAAAATATGCCAATTTTTCTGAGAAATTTTTTTAAAACCTGGAAAAGTCAGGGAAGTTGAAAATTAAATTTCTGGGGGAAGCCTGTGATCGTGTAGGGTGAAAACATGTGGAATGAAATATTGCTTGTAATGATGAAAATCCGGATTTGGCATCATTACTGGGACGTGGTTGTGAATATACCACCATTAGTAATGACTATTCAGGTTTCGCCAGTACTTGCACGCGCATGCGCAGAATGATCGGGAAAAAGTCGTCATTACTGTACGCAGATATGCGTTTCTAAAAAAAAAAGGCATTTCATGCTAGTAATATGGCGAATTCCACTTGTCCACACCAGGGCTGAGCACTGGCTAGCCAGTGCAGCCGGAAGTCATGATATTTTTGGCGCCGTGCATGCTCTGGCTACACTAGCTCCTGAGACGGAGCAGTCGGGGTACTCTCAGTGCACTCTGTTTGGACAAGTGAAACAGTCCAGCAGGGTGCACCGATTTCAACGAAGTATGCACGATGGACAAGTGGGCTGGAATGAGAGGAGATTTGTACACTCGGAGTACCCGAGTGTAGTCTTTTTGGACCAGTGGAATTCGCCATTAGTGGTGCATTATGAGTCGGCTGATTATGTACCCATAATGCACCGCTTAGAAATAGAATTTCTAATGCGAAAAGTTTTTTCATGGGCCGTTTTTCCGAAAAAATTCTGTAGTTGTATGGGGGCGCTGCAGTCTTGTTTGTTTCCCTAAGCGTATCCTCAGTGCTCCGTCCAAACATGTGTCTTAATAGGTGAGGTTTTTTTCACGTGTGAGAATTAAAAGTTCTTCGCAGGGCTCATACAGGGTCTTGGAAGTCCTTATAGTACTGACATTTCCATATTTTGTACGCAAATTCAAGTTCAAATTTTAGCCAGTGCTGCATAAAAACTAGTGCGCATTCTCGCTTTTTTAAAAATTTACAGTATCATGTAACTTCATACACTGTACTAAAATACAAAACGTTTCGTACTAATTGTTGGCATCGTGTCTTAATTATATCTTGCTAAATTATTGCGATAATTGTAGATAGCCACGAGTGTTTGTCGCCGAGATATCCGTGTAATAAACTTTCTTGTGGAAATAGGTTTTTTCTTCCGTCTTACGGATAACTAAAAAGTTTAAGATGCGGTTTTTGTATAAAAAAATTGAAAGAAATGCACCTGTTTTGATACAATAATAACAATGCCTTTAAAAATAAGAATAATTTTATGACATGCATTATGGATTTAATGTTTGGTTTAATCTACGATTTGAATGTATTTTTTTTTCTCTCTCCAAAACCTTAAATGAATTTAAAAAAAGGGTTGTATTTTTGGCATTTTTTACTGGTGAAAAATTACTTGATATACTGCATACCGGGTCAGACACTAAACATGAAACATGCAAATAACATTAAAACAAAGTATTTGATCATATAGTGATTCAAACAAAATGTGTTTGGGATGATGGGGGAATGAAAACACCAGAAATTATTTTAACTTAATGAAGTCCAGGACATTTCCAGGTCAAGGTAATATTTTTCAATGACAGCTCATAATGTTTCGCATAGATTCGTATACCGGTACTTCATATTTGTTGAAGATATTTTTCTGATATAACCATACTTTTCTCAGGATAGTGGAAAAACCTCGCAACGTGAATCATAATGCATTTTGCATGGTCAAGCAATAGCAGTGCATTGTTGATACCTGTATGACATCATAAATGATGTCATGCAGGTATACCATGTTAAATAGTAGGACCATCATGAAAAATGACTTTGAATTCATGATCGCATTGCATAACAAAGACAAGAATGCAGGAACTGTAACTAAATGTTATGTTATCCAACGGAAATGTGCTGGTCATATCAGAAAACATGTCTTCAACAAATGTTTCGTATTTTGATGTGAAGGATACGAATCGATCAGTATGAAAAGTAGGGGTTACAATTGAAAAAAATATGACCTTGACGCAATTAATTTAAACTAAATGCAGTAAACCCTGGAAAAGTGACCATCTGTTTATGTTGACCACTTTTTAGTGTATTGTCCGTTTTTTCTATTGTTTTTTCTTGAGAAAAATTCTCCTATAGTAACCAGTGACCATGCACCTGTCTATTGTGTACAGTGACTAGTGTGTGTTGTCTTTTTTGCAATTTTTACATTGTAAATGTACCTTTTATAACATAAGACTTACGTTGCATCTTGCTTTAACCCTTGGACATGATGAATTTGCAAGTTTTTGGTTTTGTGGTTTTTTACTTCGTGTATTACAGTCAACATGTATAAGTGCAGTGTACATGTTCATTATTTTAAATTAATTCAGGCATTCTTTGTATAGTGACCAACATACATGTAGCATTTTTTATGGTGGTCACTCTTAACAGGTTACACTTACTGGTGTTTTCATTTCCCCGTCATCCCAAACACATTTTGTTCGAATCACTTTTCGATCAAATGCTTTGTTTTATGTTATTGGCAATGGTCATGTTTAGTACCTCACCCTGTATAACAATCATCTTTTGAGCCTAACAGCTTTGTCCATGGATTTTAATGGCCGTTAATCTAGGCACGTTTCAACCACCATTTCGTGCAAAAAAGTATAGGGGGGATTTGAAATTAAAAAGGGCTGAGGGATGTTGACTCTTGTTTGTTTATATAAGCTTACCTTGACAGGGCTAGGCCTAAATGCGAAGTAAAAAAATAATAATAATAAATGGACATTACCTCGTTGGATGTTGTTTAATTTTTGTAAGAGGGGGGAACCTCCTATTTCTCCGTACTAATTACAGCCCTAGCAGACGTACGCTGAGCATTAACAATACCTAATTGCTACTTTAAAGGTCTACGATAAACACTGAAAAACACAATATGAATGAAGTGGACTTCTTCGAGACCTCGAGGCGGGAATTATTGTTGTTATTAACCGATTCAAGTTGGGTATTTTTAAGCGTCCTACATTTCACGGTGCAACCGTCTGGATCACTCTATTATTAAAAGAGTTGCACCATGATGAGATATGGACTGCTCTAGTAATTGCCAATATCGAACTCGGTTTAGGACCATCTTTGATCTGCTATCAGCTGACGCTAAACGGTTACGAGTTTGCGTCACCTCAACCATTTCGGGAGTTTGAAGGTCTACCTTAATTACTAATCATTAATTAGATCATCTTTTTAAATAGAATCGGTGATGAATGCCTCATGACGGGGAACTTTGGCCTTATATATCACTGCCGAAATTATGCAGGAGTGACCCCCTGGAGAGCAGTGACAAGATTTTTATAAGGCGTAGTTAGCAGGGTAGAATGGTCGCCATTTTGTCTTCTTTTACTCCACTTTTAACGGGGTTTAATGAACTGCATCGCAACTGCTTTTTACTAGCTTTTTGCATGATTTATTAGGGAACAAAGTGAAGGGTCCGTTGTACGGCGGTATGGCTTTTTTTGATTTTGAAAACGAACGACGATTTTCGATCCACCCTGTAGACAATCAATATTTTGCAATCATTAGTTCCTTTTTTTTTGAAAACCAGAAATTAGCTTGGAAAATCACACTTATATTCTTTTGCTAGAGGCAGTTTGGATATATCTCATATTGCTGTTAAGTAAGTTAACACTGTAACTAAAGTACGAAATACAAGGAAAAATACTTGTTTGCATGGTACCGGAAATTTTTTTCCTAGTTGAGCTTAATGAGCTAATTTTGATATACATTCCATGAAAAAGTTTTATGCATTAAATTAAAATGTTTTTGCCTAAAAGTTGGTGTCTGTAAATAAAGAAGGAATATAATTAGAAATTTGAAGTCTTTATTAGTTTAATTTTTTTTTCTTAATTGCCAGCGCGTTATTTTTAATAAAAACCTTATTAAAGTTATGATAATAATAAACTAATTTTACACCCGTTGCACGTATTTATTCATAGATGGCGCTTTTTGAAAATTCTATTACGTTCGTATTTATAATTTCGTTTATCTTTTCGATTCTTTTATTTTATTAAAAATATTTCATTTCATGCTTAAAACTATATGTTATTATCAAAAAATTCCAACAAAGAAAGAATTTCTGGTTGGTAGACCTTCTTCAACCTTCACTTTTAGCGAATTGCACACCAATTTAACGGAAGTTACCGATGATACTGTGCCCGAGATGCGGAATTTGAATAAAAACTTAACGTTTAATAAAAACCTAATTTTACACCCGTTGCGCGTATTTATTCATAGATGGCGCTTTCTGAAAACTCAATTACGTTCGTATTTATAATTTCGTTTTATTTCGATACTTTTTTTTAATTGAAAATATTTCATTTCATGCTTAAAACTATATGTTATCATCGAAAAATTCCAACAATGAAAAAATCTCTGCATGGTTGGTAGACCTTTTTCAAACTTCACTTTTAGCTAATTGTGTACCAATTTAAATAAAAATCTTATAAAAGTTTAATAAAAACTTAATTTTGCACCCGTTGCGCGTATTTATTCATAGATGGCGCTTTCTGAAAACTCAATTACGTTCGTATTTATAATTTCGTTATCTTTCGATACTTTTTTTTAATGAAAATATTTAATTTTATGGTTAAAACTATATATGTTACCATCGAAAAATTCCAAAATGAAAAAATCTCTGGTTGGTAGACCTTTTTTAAACTTTACTAATTGCGCACCAATTTAAATAAAAATCCTATTAAAGTTTATTAAAAACTTAATTTTGCACCCGTTGCGCGTATTTATTCATAGATGGCGCTTTCTGAAAATTTAATTACGTACGTATTTATAATTTCGTTATCTTTCGATACTTTTTTTTATTGAAAATATTTCATTTCATGCTTAAAACTATATATGTTATCATCGAAAAATTCCAACGATGAAAAAATCTTTGGTTGGTAGACCTTTTTCAAACTCTACTTTATGCTAATTGCGCACCAATTTAAATAAAAATCTTATTAAAGTTTAATGAAAACCGAATTTTGCCCCCGTTGCGCGTATTTATTCATAGATGGCGCTTTCTGAAAATTCATTTACGTACGTATTTATAATTTCGTTATCTTTCGACACTTTTTTGTAATTGAAAATATTTCATTTCATGCTTAAAACTATATGTTATCATCGAAAAATTCCAACAATGAAAAAATCTCTGGTTGGTATAGACCTTTTTTAAACTTCACTTTTAGCTAATTGCGCACCAATTTAAATAAAAATCTAATTATTAAAAGTTTAATGAAAACTTAATTTTGCACCAGTTGCGCGTATTTATTCATAGATGGCGCTTTCTGGAAATTCAATTACCTACGTGTTTATAATTTCGTTATCTTTCGATTCATTTTTTTTAATTGAAAATATTTCATTTCATGCTTAAAACTATATGTATACCGGTGTGTTGTCTTCGGCAAATTCCAACAAAGAAAGAATCTCTGGTTGGTAGACCTTCTTCAAACTTCACTTTTAGCTAATTGCACACCAATTTAACGGAAGTTACCAGTGGCACTGTGCTCGAGATGCTATAAGGTAGTCAAAACAGTGAACCGGTCTCTTCCTTTTGTTGATTAAAGCGTTTTTAAACTCGTTTGAGACTGCCTACTCTGTGCATTCGTCAAGTGTTTGTGCTAAGTGCAACAACTACCTGCAACTACGGCAGGCTCACCGATTTCAAATTTTTTTTTTTTTTTTTTGAAAAACCTGGTTTTTGTGTCCGGTCCAGTAATTACAAGAAAGGCAGGCAGGAGTACTCGTCATTGGCAGGCATTAACTCACTACCGCACGCACCCGTTGCCCACATTTGGATACACGCGAAGCGAACACTTTTCTCCCAAAATGTGAAAATTGCCTTTGGGAATTCGGATTTTATATTTTGAATCGGAAACTTACTTGCTCCGCGAAACTTGGGTGCTGTTTTTTCTTTTTCGTGCTTTATTCGCACGGAGACAACTTCCTGCAACACCGGAATTAAGGTAGATGAAATTTCTTGAAATTTTGAATGCATTTTCGATGTATTTTCAATGTTTATCGATACATTGATAAGGATTTCATTAATTGATGATGAAAGAATTTGCTCATCAAAGCCTGTTGTGATTGATGCTAATTATTGTGTTAGATGGTGTTCGAGCACCTTTGATTTTAACTCGAAAACTTGGAACTATTAACTTGGAAACTATTGCAAATAGTGCTTTCGTAAAAATGGTTCCGTTTTGTTGTGTTTTTTTGGCAGATTTTGTTGTTTTTTGGCAATGTTTGGGAAGTGAAATTCTTAGGAAAAAATTCTTTAGGAGACATCAATATATATTACAAACTAATTACCGAGGAAACTATTGCAAGTAGTGTTTTTCGTAAAAAATGGTTGCATTTTGTTGTTTTTTGGCAGTGTTTGTGACGTGCACTTCATCGAAACAAATTGTTTAGGAGATATCGATATATATTGCTAACTAATTAACTACCGAGAAACTATTGCAAATAGTGTTTTTCGTAAAAATGGTTGCATTTTGTGGTTTTTGGGCAATGTTTGTGACGTGCAATTCATAGGAAACAAATTGTTTAGGAGATATCAATATATTTTGCTAACTAATTAACGAGAAACTATTGCAAATAGTGTTTTTCGTAAAAATGGTTGCATTTTGTTGTTTTTTTGGCAATGTTTGTGACGTGCAATTCTTAGGAAACAAATTCTTTAGGAGATATCAATATATGTTGCTAACTAATTACCGAGAAACTATTGCAAATAGTGTTTTTCGTAAAAATGGTTGCATTTTGTTGTTTTTTGGCAATGTTTGTGACGTGCAATTCTTAGGAAACAAATTCTTTAGGAGATATCAATGTATATCAATATATTTCTAACTAATTACCGAGGAAAGGAGATGCTTTAAAATGTTTATTCCGTAACTAAATCCGCAAATGTGCTAATGCCATGTTATATTAATTTTTATTATTATCTAAAAAACTGGTAAGAAGGACGTACACTGTATATGATATGGGTCGAAATAATAAATTGACGCTGAAACGTAATTGTTAGTATGATTTAAAGCTCCCAAATTCACGTGACATTTCTTGTTTATTAATTGTTATTTCTTGACATTTCTTAATTTTTAAATTAAGGGGACAAAATAAGCGTGAAATTAATGTAATATTGTGTACGATAAATATTTTCAAGTATCCATGCTTGCATTCGTTGAAATTTTATTTTTATCAAAACTTGTATTTATTGGAAAATCGTGATAGAAATAGCGAGTAAACTATGATTTTAAGAATGTTATCGCAGCGTGTAATGATCATGGTTATGGTTAGCAAAGTGACGCGTTGTCAGTTTCCCAGAATGCATTACTGCCAATTTAAAATCACATCGCCAATGATTTGAACGATGCTTTTAATTTGAACATTTCGGTTGTTCCAATTGTTCAAATTAAGTTTATTGCCTAGGATTAACTTTTGTATCTCCCATGCGTGACTTCCTGGTCGCATTACTCGTACGTGTCGGTTATTTAGATTCGCGAAACTTTCGCAGTTCGGTACATTAAAACCTGTTAAGAGTGACCACCAAAAAATACTATGTTGGTCATTGTACACAGGTGGTCACTGTACAAAGAATGAATGAATTAAATGAAAATAATGAACATGTACACTGTACTTATACATGTAGACTGTAACACTCGTAGTAAAAAACCACAAAACCAAAAAAGTACAGAATCATCATGTCCAAGGGTTAAAGCAAGATGTAACGTGACTCA
>JAQGBX010005170.1:0-14109 GCA_034698745.1 Megaphyllum sjaelandicum | reverse complement strand
GTACTTGGGTGGAAGGTAGGGGGGAAGGGATGGGGGGGGGGGGGGGAGGTGCGTGTGGAAATTAAGAGCTTTCATCGATATGTACGGGTGATCGAAAATTCAACGCGTACTGTGTTGAGAAAGTGTAGGTGCCAAAGCCTGTAACTGTAATTTTAAAAAAAATGATGCGCTACTTCTGCGCCACCTGTGATGCGTTTTGCGCAACTGCTAGATGCGCGATTCTCATGCTGGATTCTCAAACGGGTTCTCTCATAATTATCTGTCCAATAAATATTTCAATAAAATGTCCTATATATTCAGTGTGGTTGACGTTTAATTTTAATTACAGGAAATTACTTTTCTTTAATTTTTGTTTCTGAAAATGATCTACTTTTCCTTGTATTTTTATTGAAGACTTTCGAAAGTTTCCATAATTTTTATTAAAGTAAATGTCCTATATACTGCGTATAAAGGCGATATATTTCCAGAATACGACAGTCTCAATTTTTTTCTGTAATTCTTATATAACTCGTAAATTTCATGAAAATATTAACCTAGTTTCCTATATCTTTATTCACATTACTGTTGTCATTCTATAGGACTAGAGATGTAATTTTTTAAATTATTTCATGAAATCACGATATTTGTTAGATTTTAAATTCTCAACTCGGAATGACCCATTTTCCACACATTTAAAAAAAAATGGTTTATAACTCCTATGTTTTCAAAGAAATAGTTTTCCCTTTATCGTTTGAGAAACGCAGTATAAAGCCTCTGCAGTAGTCTGTCGTCCATAGACCCCAGACACCGACACGAGCCAATAGCCAAGCTCATGCCATAAGGAATTAATGAACGCCCCTCGCACAAAACTAGCCCATCTCAAATAAATTTCGGACTAAGCGAATCACTAGCAACCTGTTATTTAGACTTTTTCTCTCTTGCCCCGCCTACTGCGTCTTCGCCTTCGGACCTGGGATAGGCTGACCATAACTCAGGGCACGCAAAATGGATATGAACTAAAAAATAGAAAAATAATAATAATAAGGGGACAGGAACGCACACCCCCTTAAGCGACTGTCACGAAACTATAACATGCTGAAATTTTTAAGAGGAGGAGGAGAAAGATAAGAGAAACTTTAGCGAGAGGTCAGAGGTCAAGGCGGAGTGGTGCTCATGCATGCTCAGGACATGCTGCAACCAGCCGATCCAGGGCCGGTTGTATCACGTGCTTTCTCCATGGTCCGTTTACGAAAATGTTTGTAGAAATCTTTGAGCTCGAAAAATACACAAAAGTTGTTAATACTATGCGTCAAGGATTTTTCTAACAGTAAGTTATGAAAACTGAGTGGGGTTACATCGGCGACGTCCGAAAACCCACCAGTACTGATTTCACGAGGAATGGGTCAGATTCGGGCATCCTGCATGAAGCCCCAACAGGAAATTTGGTTGAAATCGAATGATTGATGGAGGACGCCATCTTGTCACTCGCTCTTCAAGTGAAATGTTGAAACACTATTAATATATATACCGTTCCATGAATACGTAAATTCGTTACAAAACGGAACACTTGGAACGCCATGTCCGTTCCATGCACATGTTCATTAGTTTATGTTAGAAGAGCATGCAGTGAATCGTGACAAAATTGCCACGCAGTGAAGCCCAACTTGAATATGTCCAGTACTCAAGAAAAACTACAAAAACTGCACATTTTCAAAACGATTTATTGAATCTGCAAGCAACAAATCTACTGTAATAGTCATAGTTTTTGTTCTTAATGACGTCAACCCTCTATCCTTCCACCTCTTTTTACTTGGATCGTTTTTCGTACGAGGCGCATTTTTCCATCTCCTTCTCCAGCCGTTTGACCGCCTTGCTGTTGAGGAAAAGCAGCTGACCGTCGGGTATCACGCAACGCACGACATTGACCACAACGTCCGGCCTGAGCAGGACATCGGCCGGATTGCTCAGCGCCTGGACGATGTCCTGTAGATGCTTGACCAGCAGCTTGAGCGCCGCGTTGGCCAGCACGCGATTTTCATTAGCCTCGAGCAGCATAACGAAGCCGGTGGTCAGTGCCGCGCACCATAGCACGTGCTTGCAACGGCCGAAATGCGGCTGGACAGAAGGGTCAAGCACGAACATGCCCGTCTCCAGATCGGGCAACAGGCCTTCGCTACCCAGCGATGTGTCTTCTTCCCAACGGTCATTTCTTCCGGTCAGCTGCTGCTGGCGCAGGAAGTCGTACTCGATGGCCACCCTCTGCGCCACCTGTTGCAGCGCCTCCTTGCGGTCCTCTCGACTAGCCACTTTGGGTGAACCTTCAGCGTGCGATGGACCCTGAGAAAAATGGGAAGAAAATGCACGTTGAAAAACGACAGTGTTATGAAAAAGTAATTTATGAGAAAGTTTTGATTTAAACATTTTTGATTTGCACTATGCAAGTGATAATTTGTGATAAATGGGCATTTTCCCGTATTTTTGAAAACTTTTCCAAAACACACACAACAAAAGATATAATTAAAAAAGATTTCAACTCTCATTCGTTATTATTACGCTATTGTTAAAATTTGGTAAATTTTTTAATTCGTAAACTTTTTCCAATTCTTAACCCATTGTTCTAATTTTTCTCAAGTTTTGCTTTCAAGATTTAATAGGTGCATATTATATACAATTGTACGTTATAAGGGGCCCTTCAAAAAGTACGTTATCATGTAGGTGGGAATACTAGGTTGAATCACGGACACAATGTGGACAGGAGGAGAGGGAGGGGGGAGGAGAAATTCGATTCCCAAAGTAAAAGGGAAATTGAGCGCAATATCGAATAGGTGGGTTATAAATGGCAAAAGTCAGTAAACAGGGTATCCCCCAGCCCTGGAAAGTCAGAACTTAAAAAGCTTAGGATCCATTTGCTAACTTTCCAATTTTCCCAGTACAAATTTGAAAAATTTTCATAATTCTCGAGCATAAACTTGCCAAATTTTCAACCTTTTCCGAGGACATCATTACATTTTTTTCCAAGTTTTCCCGAGGAAAATTTGCAACATTTTCCATGTATTCCAAAAGTAAAATCTTCAACATTTTCAACTGTTTTCGAGTACAGATTTGTAAAATCGTCAACAGTTTAATTCCGAGGAGAATTTTGAAAAATTTCCAACAGATTCTGAGGACAAATTGTCAAAATTCTCAACCTTTTCAGAATACAAAATTTATATTTTCCGAGTACAAATTTGCAAAGTTTTCCGAATACAATTTTTTTAAAGTTTCGGACGTCCGAATTGGGGAGGGGGTTCTGACTGACATGAGACAATTATGCGGACAGGGAGTAGGGGGAGTCCAATTTTGGGCAAATTTTGCGGACGTTCTTTTTGAATGGCCCCCCAAGTTACCCATTCGGGGTCGTTTATGAAGTGCATCACGTGGGAGAAGGGGTGGTTCTGAAAATTTGACGAGGGTGGGAAAGCGTGCCAAAATTTGTGACAGTCGTGTTATTACTGCAAACATTGTTATCTACACTCGTCATTATTTCCTTGAATGCATACTGCTCGGATCTCCTGGAGCGATGACCTAGTTGCACTAAAATTCAGTCATAATTTTGACCCGTTTTGTTTTTAATATACACGGTGCAACAAGAGTGACGACTATCACTGGAAACACCCTGTATCGTGTCGTTTTTACAAGAGCATTTTTAGTCACGAGCGGCGCTGGCTACATGTAAGCAAGCAACAGTCGTACGCACGAGTGCAGCGCCATCCGTGGCTAGAAATCGAGATCTCGTAAAAGAACCAAACCCCAAACCATCCAAAAGGCTAAAGGGTTACTGGGAAAATGGTGGGCATTGAAACAGAGGGAGGCTCTTGTGAGAAGAGCGCGGGAAGTGGATGTAGTGCAAAGAGGTGATAATAGTGGGGAGTGAATCCCTGTTTATATATTTTTTGGTAGCGCCCCCATACGGGAGCGTCCGTCTCAAAGGACAGGCTACTACTCAATCCAATCTCACTTCTAAATTCTGTTAAATTATAATGGCGGATTCGACTGGTCCAAAAAATCTGCACCGGTGTAGGCTACAAGGTGAGGCACAAGTCTGTGATTAAGCCTTGCTGCGTCTGCTGCCTGCAATAGTGTGCAAACCACCTCCGTTAGGAATGTCTTTGCTGGTTTTTCAAATTATTTGTTGGCATTTAGAAAAAAATATATATAATGTATATATATATAGGCCTACATGTATTTGCATTGCTGATGACGTCATAATTGTACCGAATTTAATGGTTTGCCTCTCGTGGCAGATTTTGACACAGTTTATTAAATTTTGTGGACGATCCCCGAGGGGGAGTGTGCCATGCATGGCGCTTCTGTTAACAGACGCTGAAACGTATGGGTCACTTCAAATCGCATTATTTTTTGCTCGATTCCGAAAATATATCAAATTTATGATTTTTCGCAATATTTCACATACATACAAACCTGTCAAGTCCGTGAAAATAACGTACTCACCGAGATGCTTTCATCGTGGAAAATCTGAGAATGCAGAATTTCACAGAACGCGGGATGCACGGTTTGAATCATGAATGCGTACACCATTTTCGGAAAATATCATCGCTTCGCAAAAGAAAACGAGCGACAGAAAGTTTAAATACGAACTGGTGAAGCACGCTTGATTTTTATTATAACAGGCCTTTGTATCTATACGTAGTATTTCGCGAGCGAATAGGATATACTGTACGAATCGAGATTTTTGTGGCGCCTTTCGGGAAATAATAAGGCGGCCATATTGGGGCGCGCTTTCACTTGGATTTCACATCTGCTATTTACTATTGATACTTATTTTTTAATTAAAATTTTATCCAGCTAGTTAATCTGTTTAATATTACAATAAAATATTTAAAAGATAGCTCATTCACAGATATGGGCATTCGTTATTTGATGAATTCAGCTTTAGGCATTCATTATTGTTGAAGTCAGCTTTTCTGAGGGCGCTGCTGTCGCTTCAAATAGCCTTCATATTTTTCTCCTTGAACGGTTGGCCATCGGCTTACACATCGGCTTACGCTTTTACGTGTATTCGTACGTTCTTTTTTTCGATTTGCACAACAGGTGTTGGTCTAGACTGGTGCGGTTGTGTCCGAATTTCACCAAAGTTTTTAGTTTTCTTTTCTTTGATTTTTTTTTCATTCATCGAAGAATATGTCCGTGGGTTTAATACCGATGGTGGTCGTTACCGCGTTTTGGGGGGCGATCGGCATCATCTTACCATTTTTAATACCTAAAGGCCCGAATGCTGGGTAAGTTGAAAAAATCACTATTGCTCAATACTTTTATCAGTAGTTATTAAAGATATTTAGTACCTGGGAAAGTTTTGCAATACTCGCATTATGTAAAAGTGGGGGAGGAGGCAGTAACCAGGCCTGTTATTTGCGGTTTATATGCAGTTTTTACAGTTTGGCCTAAATGCAATATTTCTTGATCCTGTTTGGCAATTTTTCTGTTTTATTTATTTTCAGGTTAATTAGGCTTATGTTGGTATTGACTGCTTGCTGCTGCTATCTCTTGTAAGTATATAATTGCCTCGCAAGTTAAGCGAATGTGTTATTATTCGAGTGGCAAATTGATGGCGCTTAATATGCGAATTGCTTTAAAAAAGTGGGCGTTGTTCCCCCAGACGAAAGTGAAGAGATAACGTGACAGTTTGATAGACATTGATTGGCCTTTTGTCCTGTTTCAACCCCAATACTAAGGAAAGAATCTTGATAATATTGGTATTTTGTCACGATTTGTTTGCAGAGTTTAAAACCTCATTTCAATCAAATCCCAAGTATTAGGGGCAAGGTTTACAAACTTCTTGCATAACAATCTGCCTTCAGCAAATGACTTTTCAGCTCTTTTTAAAAACATCAATGATTTTAAATTTCATTCGCCCAAAGAAAACTGTAAGAAAACTCCAATATTATTTGAAAGTATTCATTTGACATTGTCACTTGTGAGGACCGGAGGACACCTGACCTGATGTTTTGTTTAATAACCACTTTGGACGTGCTTACGAGGAAATTTGGCAAGCAGAAGAGTAAAAACGTGTGCCAACAATATTACGGTGGTGCTCCATGGTTTTAAGAATTATGCTAGATAAATTGGCAAAGTTGCTTGACAATCAGTTTGGTTTCTGATTTTAAAAGATTTTACCTTTTTGTATCCTCATTTATTGTTTTTTCCTAGTTATTTCATGTATGAATTTTTGCGCATTTTCAGTTGGCTATGCGCTTATTTGAGTCAGATCAACCCACTGTTTGGTCCAACCTTGCACACCAGCACCCTAGCAGTCATGCAACAGGAGTGGGGGGTGAGGAGTTTGTATATTCATTTTAAAATTCCATAATTTTTTCTAATTAAAGAGTTTGACACTTGGTAAGAATCTTTTGGACGCTTAATTGTATTTGGAATGGCGCTTGTTTCTCAGTTTTTGTACTAAGAGGTGATTTGAAGTCAAAGAAAATTTTTGTTATTTAATAAATTAGTCTAAAACATGGTCAACAAAATGAACACTTCAATTAGCCAACATATTCTTAAGAAAGTTGACCTGGCTTCTGTTAAATATTAGTTTTAATCTTAGTGCCAAACTGTTAAAAGGAAATCCATAGTTTTCTTGATCATGTTTTTTTTTTCTTTTAGTATAATCCTTAATCAATTGGAGCGGTCCAGAGGCTATACAGTTTTACCATCTGAAGTTGGCAGATATGAATCATCGATTCTTTTCTTAGTCACATTATATGATTCCAAAAAAATCCAATTGTTTTATGCTTAGCAGCTTGTAAATAATCATTTCTTCAAGGTATGAGGAATCAAGAAATGCAAAATTATAAATTATGTATTTTCGTATCTATGCGTCTATGACACAAGGTTTTAGCTGAATAAAACTTCTGAAACTTGATCGAAGCAAGCTCAAAGCTTTAAGATTCAAATTTGCACATTTACTCATGATTAAAATGCATGCCAACAATTTCTTACAATCAAAATTGTGATTGCAGCCATATTCTTATAATAATCGTTGAAAATAAAAATTAAAACATGCTAAATTCATGAGAAAAACGAGAAAAGCTCACTTGGCGTTAAACTTTAATATAAAATATGTATTAATAAGAGTAAGAAAGTTGAGTACACATTGCATTAGTAAAAAATACGATTATTAAAATTCTTTTAAGTACAAAATACGTTAATAACGCTCTGGTTAAAAAATAATTTCCGATTTTAAATTAACGCCAACGTGCCTTCTGCATCTCGATCTGTCCTTGCAAGCTTCTGGCCAAGTAAAGTACAAACATCTGTAAAAAAATCAACCACGAGCTATTAGTATGTTTGGTAGATTTTGTGCAGTTCTCTCATTTTTGTGCGCACCTCTTTAAATCCCCGTTTTGCATCAGAAAGAAAACGAACGGATTTATTAATAATTACGATTCAAAGTACACCGCCATGAAATGAAGAATTACCTGAGCAAAGGCAACGCCTAGAGCGACTCCGGCAATAGTATAAAAGTTGCGACGAGCAGAGGTCATCATCGCTGAAATACAACCATCGGTGTATATCACCCGATTAGCTAGGTGGTACTGCGAAAAAAATATTCAAATTCAACGAACGTTGGCAATTTTGGTAAATTTCCAAACAAAATAAAAGTGCTGATCTCTCACATCTTTGGTTTGAGTACCATATCCACACATCATGTTTTTGAGACCATCCTGTAAAAATGATACAAATTTAATGATTTTTGTTTTAACAAATGAATTTAGCGACAAAACTGGCATGTAATTTTTTGTGGCTCGCATTCCGTCGTGGACATCTTACGAAAGGGCGTTTGTTCACTTTTAAGGTGTCCGCGATGCCATGCACTTGTAACGTCTGCATAGAGAGACTTACCACGATGTTAGAACTATTTCGGCAGCACGAAAATGGCACACCGCATTTTTCGGCAGATTCGTTAGTTACTGAGCAATTGAAATACATGTTGTTGTTCCAGTCTTGGTAGCCTCTGTCTGAAATGCCGCAGCATTGGAACTAGATAAGAGGTAAGCCTCTATTAGTAATCTAGTCGTCAGCATCTCACGACACCAAATGTTATCAATAACGGTGATACCTCTTCTTGCAAATAGTCAATAAGATTTTGCAAGTTTGCGTCATCTCTATATTTTTCGATGACCTCTTCTGACAATTTCAACTTGATCTCTTCTAGGAACACGTTGGGGAAGACGAAGGCGACAATGGCCAAAGTAATCTCGCCCAGTAAGATGACCACCACCGTGGCAGAATACTAGAAGTGAAAATGAACGGTTTCGGCTTAGTTTACAAATTTGTGACGTTTATGAAAGTATTTTAGGCAGGTTCCAATGACTACGAATATTTGAAAATTTGAAATTCTGTGATCTCTGTATTTCTTGTATTTTCTAATGCATGCTTTTCCTGTTATTTTTCTATTTCTTCATGGTGATATTTTGTAGTTATATGGCTAGATATAAAACTGTAAATAACAATTTAATATTTCCCCGTATTCATGAACAAATCCTGACAACAATTCGCAAATTTGGTCATTTCTTTCTGCTTTTTTTTTTCGCTTTTCCAAGTTTATGATTTTATGAAATCGTTGAGAAATTTTTTCGCGTTAAATGCCACCTTAAATCGAAAAAGCAATTCTTCATCGGGCATGATAAAACGTTACGAGTAATTTCCGAATTTGTAATAAATTTTTAAACTAACATTGCTAGATGCATCAACTTACAATTCCAAGCAAACAGGTGTTTTCCCTCAGGGCCCCAATGCATCCGGTGAAACTGATGAAGAAAACCAGACCACCAGCGACTAGGAGCACAATGGAAAGGTCAAGAATGATATCGAAGGCGTTCTGCACTTGCGCCAATCCTTGAGTGTTGTACTTGTCCAGGAAAGCCCACAAACCAATGCCCACCATAAGAGCGCCGACAATCTGAAAGGTTAACGTAAATATATATGTTAAAGTAAATACGAATTAAAATAAAATTAATCTGACATCAACTTAAGAACGACCCATTTGCAATGATGCACTGCAGTTCATTAGGAACATCTCTATCTGCGTGTAAATTAAATTTAAAAAATCAAAAGCACGCGTGTATATAGACATATATTTCTGCAACTTTTCCACAACAATTTAGTAATATTTGAACTATTGAATTGTAACTACAAAATAATGAATTTATTTGCTGAGTTCTCAGAAATCGGTACAGACCCATATGATGAAGTTGATGAAGAACATGGAATACTTGACACAAGTAGAGATGTAGTCGATGTCTGGAGGAGGCGGAATGTCCCGAGGAGATCGGTGATCTCCCCTTGCCCTCGTCGCATTCGGTCGAGCCATGAATGCCTACGTATGTAAATTTTACGATTTCAACAGAAAAACAGCAAAATACACAAAAACTAATGCATGCATTTTGGACATGTTACACAAACTTCTGAATCACTTTACGCAGGAAGTGGTTGGGCGTTGGCTCGCTCCTGCGTTTTAACCGGTGGCCATTCCGACGGTAGGTAAAACGTTCCGAGAATTAAACCGACGTAATTAAGAAACAAATTAAATTCATAGCTATTTGAATAAAAACAATCAGAATCTCATGAGGTGAATGCCATTGCACCCAAACATCCGCGACACCTCCCAAATTACAGGGTGCGTACCAAGGTATCCTTTTCTGTGGATATTTTTTCAAGTTTAAACTTATTCAAGCCTTTCATAATGATAATATTTTGTTTGCATTACCTAGTAGAAACGCCATAATTGTGATTTTATATTATTTTTGGATTATAGTTTACTGTAATAGTCCGTTACATCACATTGACTATAATTCGTGGACGTTCCTGCCCCACCCAAATACCCAGAACGTTTTAGGCGCAAGGGACTAGGCAAAAGCGCCGTTGTTTTGATTCTGCTTTGCTAAATTCACTCGAAATGCATTCTTTTCCAATTCCAAGTAATTACTTATTCCTTCGATAAATTTGGAAAGGGAACGCTAAAGATGCAAGTTGCAACGAATGAATCAAATGTAATCCAAAGAAAGGAAAAAGATGTTGCAGAGGCTTTTTAGTTTCGATTAAAAATGGAATGTGCGGGAATTATCAATTCGAAACTCGACAAAATCATTGAAAATATACCTTAGAAAAACATTTTTGTACAGGGTTTTCATATTAATAAGCAACGATGTACGTTTTACGATGGGATTCTTTGATGCTCGGAAGCAGATTTTGCTTACCACATCACCGTTTGCCTCGCATTGATATCCATCCTACATTTCGGTGAAAAGACTCACCGGGTGCGTTCTGTTTTGGAGTCGTATTTAGGGTTGTTTTTTTTTATCTGCGTTTTTGTCTCACATTTCTCGGTTTATTTGGCATGCTAAGGCTACGAACTGTTCCAATCACCGCTTCTAAGTGCGATTTCGTTTAGCGAAGCCATGGGACTGTTCGGAAAGAGCCAGGATAAGTCGCCAAAAGATCAAGTAAGTTGAACGTTCGATCGCCACACGTTCTGCGATTGGCTCTCAAATGGTTGTCGCTTATCAAATTTACCCCTAGAATAGTTTTAATAAAACTGGATTATAGTAAAGCTGACTCTTTGGGAGCTTCTTGCTCCTATTTACCGTATTTGGGCATTGTCATAGTTGCGATGCCACGCCCATTTGATTAGTCACGGTTGCTGGGCTCAGCTGTTGTTTATGTTAAGATTCTGTGTGAAAGAGGATAAACACATGCCCTTCCTTCGATTACAAACACTTGTAACAAGCGTAATTTTCATTCTAGGTTCAGGAATGGACTGGGAAAATGCGACACGAATCACGCCTCTTGGATCGACAGATAAGATGTAAGTTGTTAATACATTCAAGTATATTTACATGCTTCTGTGATTGAGTCAGGAGTAGTTCGTATATGAGATGGCGGACTCCATCGAGCAGATTGCTTTGAATTTTGGACTGGATCTGAATGTCAAGTATTGATCTACTATTTTATTTGCCTAATGAGGTACTTGCAGTGGAGGGGCGCTTTTTATAAAGATCCACGCTGAAAAGACATGAATTCGGTGCTTCTGGATGCTTTGCTTGCTTTAAATCCGGTTATCGTGAAACGATATCGGATGCAAACGGAAGCAGCTGAATAAAGAGCTGTAAAAAGCGGCCGCAGAATTTTTTTCCTATTTCTTCTGTAACAGGATCTTGTTTGCTTGCTTTGATTCCGATCAAATAAGATCTCAGATCATTGTTAGATCATGCTGTACGACCATTTGTACTAAGGCACCAAATACAAATATTCATTATGATGACACATTTTAAAACCGTCTTGCTTAAAAATTTTGAAATATAATTCGATGATCAAAGATAAATATTTCATACTGTGACTGCGTAGTTACGTTGTTATTATAATGTGCTAATGCGTATCATGAATACCAATGCGAGTAAGGTTTTGATATCTTTGAATTTGTGCATGCCTTAATTTTGTAATTGTTTTATTTATTGGTAGCTATCCAACGAGAGGAGGAAAAAGCCAAAAGGATGCTGAAAGAGTCAGCGAAGAAGGGAGACAAAGAAGCTTGCCTGATCGTGGCTAAAGAAATAGTGCAGTCAAGAAAAGCTATTAGTAGGATACATGTGTCAAAGGCACAAATTAATTCCGTCATTTTAACAATGAGGAACCAATTAGGCGAGTATTTCATGGTTTCTTGTTTATTTCATTTGTTAAAACTTCAAGTGTTGGAGTTATACTATCTTGATGTTAAGAGAGAATTTTGCAGTGGTAGAAGATCCGTATTCACCCCCAAAAACACATGAAAGTACATTCTAATGAAAATAAAAATTGTACTATCGTTTAAATGATTTATTTTAACAAAAATTTGAATTTAGGTTATGTGTGGGTTTATGTTCCACTATAGGGCAAAATACGCTGTAACATTTTTTGCGTGTTGTTAACAATGACCTATTATTAATTTGCAGCAACGGTGAAAATTGCTGGATCACTAGCAAAAAGCACTGAGGTGATGAAAAGTATGCAAAGCCTAATCAAAGTGCCTGAAGTTGCAGCTACGATGAGGGATTTATCGAAGGAAATGATGAAGGTGTGAAGTTAGGGGAAATAACTTTAACCTGTTTAGTATATGTCGGTCCTTGTATTTAAGATATGCTTGTTTGTATGGACAAAATTACAGGCCGGAATCATCGAAGAGGTAATGGAAGATGCGTTCGAAGGTATGGACGATCAGGAAGATCTGGAAGAAGCCGCACAAACGGAAGTCGATAAAATCCTGTGGGAAGTAACTGCAGGTGAGTGTGGTTTACTTAGTCGTCTTTTTAAATACTATTTGAATGTCTACCCAGAACGCCATTTCTTCTCTCTCATATTGTCAAGAAACTTTCTAGCATTGTGATATCTCTGAAAAATCCTTTTAAAACTCATCATCCATTGACTGCATTGCCCATCTCGTCATTCTATTTTTGTTTTTAGGTCAACTAGGCAAAGCTCCTGCTGCCGTTGAAGACAGTTTGCCTACTCCGGCTGCCGCAGCCGCAGCATCGGACGACGAAGAAGATGTGACAGAAATGCAGGCGCGGCTGGAGGCCCTGCGGAGCTAAGTAACTAAGGAATTGTGGTGCGTTGTTTTTCAAACGAATTTTTCGCATAATTAGCACTAAGGAAGGCACTGGATGCCCAAGGAAGTTCGAGAAAGTCAAGGTTTATGCCAAAAAAGTACTTAAAAGTGCACATTTATTGCGTGTCCACCAAGCTATTATGAACTGTCCCACTTTGTTACGTTCATGCTCGAAAACTTCATTTTACGGCAATCATGCACATTTTCCCAAACTTCGAAGTAAATTGATTGCTTAGCATTGCTTTCCAAACAGTGGCTGCTTAACTGGGAATAATTTGTGAAAATAGATAATACTGCAAGTAGGCATATTTTTTGATCTTTAGACATCCCATAAAATGTTAAAAACTTTGATGTTCTAAAGTTATTTTATTTTGGCAGCAATTAACTGGCAAGCAAATTCTCGATATGGTTAGGAGAATTATTCGAAAACGTACATAAGAGTTGCGATTGCTTAAGCTTAGTTTAAAACGAGGCGAATTGGAACGCCCCGTACTGTACAATAAAAAGGTTTAACATGTTGAATTTATATATTTTATCGCTGATAAGAACCTTGTTAAAATGGCTAAATAGATGACAAATTATAATTTAATAAACTATGAAAGCTATTTGAACGTTTCATGATTTTCTCACTGTTAATTAGTGCCGTTTTTCGAGAGCATTCAGACCGAAAGTTCCCACATCTTTTTAGACTGCTTAGATGACAATGAGGTACGTTGTAGCGTGGGCGATACATTCGCATTGAAGGTAAATTTCTGAGTGCTCGCAAGTGTACGAGACTCGAGCAGTGTCCTCAAGCAAGGTTCCCCCAGACCTGGAAAACCTGGAAAAGTCGGGGAAATTCAATTCAGTCATGGCGATCCAAAATTAATACTTCTACAAGGTTAGCTCAGGGCCCATTTTCCAAGTAGAAATTTGGAAAAAACTTCCACAATTTCGGATTACATATTTGCAAAATTTTCCACGTTTTCCGTGAACAAATTTTCAAAATTCTCTAGGTTTTCCGAGTACAAATTTTCCACATTTTCCTTGGACCGAATTGCAAAATTTCCCACTTTTTCCCAGCACAAATTTTTAACATTTTCCAAATACAAAATTTTCCCATTTTAAAAAATTTTCATGCCATTTTTTAAATTGTAAAAGCCGAATGCCGCAAATTCTATGTTGATTTTCAAAGTGTTCGTTAGTAAACAGTCTTTTTAAGTTTTTTGTGCGCATACGCAGAAATTTACTAGTTTCGAAAAATGCAACACTTGAAAATGGGTAAAATGTGACGTAATGGATGACGTCAATGAGCCCCGAATACACTTTTACGAGCAATTTTAGCATGCACAAAAGACAATGCGCCACCGAGTGGCAAAAAATGCAAGCCTTAAAGAGGCAGTTTCAGTGGCGCCGGATATTACCTGAAAAGGACTACAGTAGAATCCTTTTATAGCGATCTTCAAGGGACCGACAGAATTTGACCGTTATATCCGGAAATCATTAAACCC